>APFE031002608.1:2604-13514 GCA_000404065.3 Pinus taeda | reverse complement strand
TCCCTTGACTACGAGTTTCCCTTCGCCGCGACCCCCCACCTCGCTTCAGAGTTCATGGGTTTCTCCCTCTATGACGAGTCGAAGAACCACCACAAACACCGCGACTAACCATCAAACCACCACATCCCCCACAACCCCGAGAAGCTACCCGACCCGCTCTACTAATGATGTGACCGCCTCGACGAGAGGATGGAGATGCGTTCGCTATCATTGCCACCTGCAAATAAGAACCCTACCCTCCGAGCCTGGAAAAATCCATTTGGTCAAAGGTAGGGAGTGAGCATTGCGTGGCTCCACACACATCACAACAGTATTGCCTTCTCCAAGAAAGGACGAAACAACCACAAAAAGACTATTCCACACTTGAATTATGACTCTAGGGCAGCTTCCCAACCAAAAAGTAAGAGAAACACCTTGTCCGACAATGGTAACTGTCGGATGCTAAGGCCCCAAACCAATGAGGAGACTATTAGCTTTGACTATGGTAACTACTAAACGCAAAGAATTGAAACTAAAAAGGAGTTTATTAATCGGTGAATTGCAAACAACAACACCTCGCAGATGAAAATCTAACCAAGCACCATGTGAGCTACCCCCTCCCCACCACAAGAGACCTATATGGATACTCAAGGGATAAAACTAGCAACCCTGAAAAGCCATAAGAGAGCCAAAAGCTCAAATACCCGACCAACCACTACTAAGCTCACTCGTTGCCTCACTTGTAGTGAGTTGAACCCTTAGCCTTCTCCGAGAAGCCAACCACCACCCACAAGGAAAGAAAGAGCCAATTCAATATCCCCAACGCTAAGGAAAAAGCATCGATGGCACAATCACCACCAATCCCATTCAAGATGCCAAACACAAGAATGCTCTCTGCAACCCAAGCTCCAGTCTCGACCATCGACCAACCACAATAGCCATAATGTTTTCCAAAGCATATGTTCGCCACCTTCCAAATACCCACATCGCTCATTTACTACCTCTCCCATCAGGGTTGATGGATGGTTCACATGGCCAACATTAACATCCCCTGTATGAAGATCATCGTGAGAGGGCGGGTTTGGCACCCGCCGCATAATTGACCAAGTGTCTAGCATCATCCTCAACGCATTGAGTTTATTACTATGTTTCTCACCCCCATCAGGGAATTGTGTTATATATTATCTCTTATTATTTTGTTATATCTAGTTTGCAACAGAAGTGAAATCAGAGAAGGATTGAATCATGTTTGTATAAATGAATAGTTCATTTTAGACCCTTTCAAGGCTAAAATTAGTGAAGTTGCTACTTTTAGCGATTTACAATCCAACCGGATCAACCTTAGAGCAAACAAAAAATTCCTAAATCTCTCAATGGCATTTCCTTCAATGGAATTATATCTCATTTAACAAAAACATGAATGGATAGGTTTTTTTATTGTTTCCATTAGAAAATTCCATCAATCAAATTGGAGAAAAAACATATTTTCTTCCATTGGTTATTTTGCTTGGTGGTCAAGTGGTCCAATATCCAATTAACAAAACAACAATCAATAAAACTAAGTTTTGATTGACATTTCATCAATTAGAGGGGTTGAAAGAATGAGGTTGAAGGTTTATTTATTTTGGTAGCCTGATTGTGTGTTATATTAATCGATGTTCCATCAACACAATCACATTAAAAAAGGAAAAAAGATCACCTAGAAGTAGAAGAGGGGATTTTAAAAACCAACTATTGATTAGGGTGATATCATGGAGTTGGGTTACATTTTTTAGCAAGAGAGGGCGAGTTTAGGTGGATAAAATAGGGCTCGATCTACCAATTTAAGTGCTCAATCCAGCTCCTTGAGCGCTAAAAAAATAGCTTCATCAAGAGTTAAAAACAAACCCTCGATTCGGCTTGATGAAGTCTTTTTGTGCGCACCATTTGAATTATTAGGTGGATATCATTATGTTTTGAAGTCTAGCTCATAATAGGTGAAATGTCCCATAGAAACTTTGGATAGATTAGGATTTTTTTACACAAATATTTCCAAAAATAGTTAGCAGAAAATAAACAATTATAAAAATCTACATTCCATTTAATTAACTTAATAATAAATAATTAAAAAATAACTTACTATTATCTAATTCCTAAAATATTATCAAAATATAAAATAATAATATTTTTTTAAGACTTCATACTTTAATTAATAATTTCAAAAAAAATTATATTAATTTTTTTGATTTTTAAATTATTAAATTATTTTTAAAAATTAATAAAATGTTTAAATATTTAAATAATATTGTTTACCTTAATATTTCAAATTTCACCTTATTTTTATGTGCAAGTTTTACTAGTGATAGTTATATATATAGATATAAGGATTAATGTCCACTAAAACCAATGTGGTCTATTGGACCTCTTTAACATGTTATTTCTATGATCAAAAATAAGGGAAAGAAGTGTTCCTAGATCACTATAGTTTTGCTAACTTAACATGTCAAGAAGCTTGGTAGTGGGTGGTTTGGAAATGATAACACATGCGAGTAAAAACCTCGCAACCCAAGAGAAAGTGTTTTTCATCTTCAACCCTTTTAATATCCCAAAGGTGACATATTATTTGGTCCCAAGGTGTTTTAGGAATAAACCAACAGGTGGTTTCACTTTGAAGCTCATGACAATAAGTTATTATCTTTGCAATGTACATTTTCTTCTTAGCATTGGTCAAGACATAAAGATAATTCTAGTTAGCAAGAGTGGGCTTGATCACTTTGAAGCTCACGAGAGTTAGTTCTTAACTTTGCAATGTTCATTTTCTTCTTAGCATTGGTCATAAAGATAATTCTAGTTAGCAAGAGTAGGCTTCTTTATAATACTTTAGCTTCATTTTTCCCTCTAGCTCCTTATCATCCCACAGAGTATCCATAAATTTGAAATTAATAGTATTTTTAATTTTATCCTTACTCTCCAAGATGATCTCCCCCTTTATCAGCTAATGGTTGAGCCAAGATTGGGCTTTATTATGCGAGCCTTGCTTGAGAAGGAGGTGAGAGTTTTGGCTAGAGCTAAAAGCAATTTTGGGGAACCTCTTGGCTTCTATGTTGTAAAGCTCCTTCTTATACATCAAATACCTAAACATAGCCATGCTTTTGGGGAAAGGCTAGCTTCAATCAAGAGGATAGGATAAAGAGTATTTTCTTTAATCTTGATGTTGTAGGTTATAAATTGCTTTTGGATCATCTCAATCTTCCTCAATCTTCCTCCATAATTGTTTAGATATACCACATCCACATAACATAATAGGGGTGATAAGAATCTCTCAGTAATTGTTTAAATACACTACAACCCCATATCTCACATCCACCTATAATAATAAAAATAACAAGTTTCTCAAATAAACTTTCCGAACTCCCATAATCTTTTTATCAATACCATAATTCTAATTCTAATAATGTTGATGATAAAAATCAATACATAAATATTGTGATTACCCTCATACTTAAAAACAACCTTCAAAATAAAACAAAATTTTAAATTTTAAATTACCCTCTCCCCAAAATATCATACGTAGATGAAATAGTAGAGCTCCCAACGTAGCAATTTAAGTATGTATAGAATTTAAGTAGAGGTTGGCAGAGGTGGTACTCTATGAAGAAGGAACATCCCAAAAGGCGTCCAGAGTCCATACCCGTGGCTTGCAAAAGGACAACCTTTTAGTCAGAACTGCTTTGTGTTCTGTCAACCAACAAACACCACTCAATGCGCTGCACGGGTATCTGCCCCACACCACCATCATTTTCTGAACAAACTACCGTTTCAGTCTTTACATTTTCTGAACAAACTACCTTACTTTTTAGTGCTTATCATTAAAACTAAAAATTTAGGGTATCTAAAAGTATAAAGTTTAATAAAAAATTTCAATTTTTATTGATTATGTTAAATTAGGTCAAAATTTAGGTTATCTAAAATTTTGAAATTTAATAAAAAAAAAATTCTATTTTTATTGAATATTTCATATTATGTCAGAATTTCCAAAAACAAAACAAAACAGACTCAAATTGCCTGGAATGAAAAGTGGTCCAAACGAATTTCTTGTCACATGGCACTTCAGGCATTGTCATAGGGAACTCTAGACAAATAAATAGGTCTGAATGTGAGGAGTTTTACAGGTGGTTATAAGTTTTTTTTAAGAGATGATTTGGATTTAAATTGTATTTTTTTAACATTTTATCACGCCACTTTATCCATTCATTATTAGGGCTTCTAGAAATATGGAAGATGATTTTAAGAATATAAATATAAAAATAAAAATAAAAATAAAAATAAAAATATGTAGGTTTTCCATTTTTATGTTATGGTTTTTCTATTGTTGATTAATTTTGTTTCTAGTGGTTTTAGTGTGATTTTTTGGAAGTTTTTTTCGGTTGGTTTCCGGTTTAATTTCTCTAAAATCATGTAGGAATTTATTGAAATCTCAACTTTGATGGGTAACCCTGAATTTATTGAAATCACAAGTTGTAACCAGTGCACACAATCCCGCTAGTTTTAATACAGTAAAAAATACTAGTTTAAATAACACAAATCAAAATTTCACTTTGAATTTTTAGGGTTCAAAAAATAACACTAAAAGTAACTCCATTTTGTTTTATAGAAATTGTAAAAATGATAATTTAAATTGTGAAATTTATATAATCTAAATATTATGTAAATTTTCTTAATGCTAAATTTATTTATTTGTAAGAATAATAATTTAAACTATAAAATTTACATGTTCTAAATACCTAAATTTTCAAAATACTAAATCCATTCATATATTTTAAACAACATAAAACTACTATTTACCTAAAAAAAATTATTACCAAACTTCATTCCCAAAAAAACCTAAAACATAAAAGAATTAAATTGTGCCGTTATTATGGAGCCAATAGTGAAATGAAAACTCGTCTCTGTCTACCATCTCCCTTTTTAACAAAGGTTTCACTTGTATTTGTAAAAGAGTGCGCTTCTCTAGATTAACAATACTACGCACGAGTCTTCAAATAACACGGTTTGACACAATTCTCATGTATCATTCATCAAATGCCGAATTTTCCACTGGAAACAAGCTGCCCACAGTTTTTCAAATGTGGGAATGGTTCTTATAAAGTAAGAATGGGGTCAAGTGGAATAATAAGAATAAAACCAACGAATGTTTCATGCTTTTCTTCCAGGTGAAGCAAATATGTCAGGTAAATAAAAACGTATATTATATAAGCAATTGTATATATATATATATTTATTTTTATATTATATGAGTTATCTAAATTGAGAAAGTCAACTATTTATCTATTTAGTAAAAAGAAGTACATCAATTTTAAAATGTAGGTAGTTTCACTTTGACCAAGTTTGTTCACTTTTGTGATGAGCATATGACAAAGAAATAAAAGAATAATTAGAGACACACTCTACAACTTAGGAGGCCAAAAGCACCAGAAAACATGTAAAACAAGTAAAACACTTGTAAGCTTGATTAGTCATCTGAAGTAATTGAGGTGAGATTTTCCGGACCAGTCCCTAGAGGAGGAGGAGAAGGGTTGAAAGAACATTGGACATGCTCCTAAAAGTGTGCTATCCATGCCTCTAACTTCTCCACTTTCTCTGATATCAAATTTTGGCCATGCTAGACCACCACGATCCATTCCCAAACATGAAACTCGAAGTAATGCAACTTGTTTAAAGTGGCAATGAGTGCAACATTTTCTTCATGTGGCACCCTCTCCAAGGTTTCCAAACCTTACATCAGAGATTGAATCAAAACTGGATAGGTATCGAGACAACAATGTTGTTCTGCCATGCCTCCAAGTCTAAGTCATCAAGTTGTCCCTTGGCTACTAGATCTCCTTCACTGCAACCCCCACCCCACTTCAGAAAGTTTCTCCTTCTACTACTGACCGAAGAACCACCATGACCACCATGACAGACCATCAAACCACAACATTCCCCATGACCCCAGAAGTTGCCCAACCCGCTCTGCTGGTGGTGTGACAGCCTTGAAAATAAGAGCCCCACACTCAGAGCTTGGCAAAAATTTGTTTGGTCAGAGGGAGGGAGGGAGGGTTGCGTGGCTCTAGATACACCACAACAATAATGCCTTCTCCAGGAAAAGACGAAACAAGCACATAAAGACTATCTCACACTCTAATTATGACTCTAGGGCAGCCTCCCAAGCCCAAGTAAGAGAAATACCTTGTCCGAAAATGGTAACTACTACCGAACACCAAGGCCCCAACCAACAAGAAGACTATTAGCTCTAACTACGATAACTACGAGATGCAAATAACCCAAACTGACAAGGAGATTATTAGCGGACGAATTGTAGACACCAACACCTTGCACACAAAAATCTAACCAGACACAATGTGAGCTACCCCCTTCCCACCACAAGAGACCTATATGGATACTCAAGGGATAAAACCGACAACCCTGAAGAGCTAGAAGAGAGCCAAAATCTCAAATACCCCACCATGCAATGCTAATCTCACTAGTGGCCTCAGTTGTAGTGAGTTGAACCCTTAGCCTTCTCCTAGAAGCCAACAGCCACCCACAAGGAAAGAAAGAGCCAATCCGATATTTCTAATGCTAAGGAAAAGGCACCGATTGCAGAATCACCACCAATCCCGTTTAAGATGCCAAACACATCAGTGCTCTCTGCATCCCGAGCTGCAGTCTCGCCCATCAACCCACCACAATGGCCACACCATTTTCCAAAGCATATGTTTGCCACCTTATGAATACCCATGCTGCTCATCCGCTTCGGCTCCCATCAAGGTTGATGGATAGTTCGCACGCCTAGCATTAACATCCCATGTATGAAGATCATTGTGAGAGGTCGAGTTTGTCGGCCCTTGCATCATCGGCCAAGTGTCTAGCATCATCCTCCAAGCATTGAGTTTATTACTATGTTTCTCACCCCATAGATGAATTGTGTTATATATTATCTCTTACTATTTTGTTATTTCTAGTGAAATCAAAGAAAGATTGAATCCTGGTTTTATAAATAAATAGTTTATTTTAGACCCTTTGAAGGCTAATATTAGCGAAGTTGCTACTTTTAGCAAGTTACAATCCAACGAACTAGCCTTAGAGCAAATAAAAAATTCATAAATCTCTCGGTGGGATTTCCTTGAACGGAATCATATCTCATTTAACAAAAACATGAATGGATAAGTTTTTTTATTGTTTCCATTAGAAAATTCCATCAATCAAATTGGAGAAAAATCTTGATTTCTTCCATTGGTTATTTTGCTTGGTGGTCAAGTGATCCAATATCCAATTAACAAAACAATAATAAATAGAACTAAGTTTTGATTGGCATTTCATCAATTAGAGAGGTTGAAAGAATGAGGTCGATGCTTTATCAATTAGAGGGACAGAAAGAATGAGGTTGAAGCTTTATCAATTAGAGGGAATTTTTTTTTTTTACTGGTAGCCTGATTTTGTGTTTGGTCCATCAACACAATCACATAAAAAGAGAAAGCAAGGAAAAAAAATTACATAGAAGTAGAAGAGGGTATTATTAAAAACCAACTATTAATTAGGGTGATAGCATGGAGTTTCATTACATCTTTTGGCAAGAGAGAGCGAGTTTAGGTGGATAAAAAGAGCGCTCGATCGAGCAATTTAAGCACTCGAGAGAGCCATTTTTAAGCAATCAATCGAGCTCCTTGTGGGCTAATAAAATCGCTCGATTCAGAGTTAAAAACAAACCCTCGATCAAGCCCTAAGGCTCAATCAAGTCATTTTTTTCGATTTGTGCTCACCATTTGCACAAACCACATGACAATTAAGAGCTTGACCAAGAGTATTTGAGCAACTCTACCGAGAGTATTAGAGCTTGATCCAACAATTGCAGCATGGAGTGATTCAACCAACCTTGCCAACAACCCTGCTAATGTCAAAGAGGTTGAAATGAAGGTTGCTATTCTATCATTTTTGTCTTTTTTCTTTAACTTATTTGCAAAATTAAACCAATTAATTTGAAAAAAAAATTACCATACGAAAACCGTGAAAAAAACAAAAAAAACATTCAAAAGACCCTTCAAATCAACTTAGAAAACCACAAAACCAACCTAGAAAACCACAAAAGACCATAAAAAAATCCTTCAAAACAACTTAATAAACCATAAAAAACAATTTAGAAAATGCTTTGAAACCACAAAAAAAATTATAATTCAGTGTTTTTCTTTATTAAATGCATATATTTTTTATTTTGAACAGTAAAAAAAAATAAAAATTCTAATTACTTTAGATTTTAAAGTTTTTTATTTAGGAATTTTGTGAAATAAATTTTCAATTTTTTTATTTATTTAAAATGCATTTTAAATTTCTAACAAATTTGACCGAAAATATACCCCAAAAAACTCCAAAGAAAAACAACTAAACTATAACCAATAAATAAGTAAATTAAAAACTCGAGATTAACATGATGAATATAATGACTCATAAAAATCTCTATTTACAAATAAGAATTTATTTTATAATATTTTAAATTTAAATATTATATTTTAAATATTTTTTAAAATAAAATATTACTAATAATTTTAAAAATTTAAATTATTATTTTAAAATTAAAAATTTATATATATTATAACAACATTTAACCTAATTATATATAATATTTAGCCATATATAATAAACAAATATATATAATTTATTACATAACTATATTTAACTATAACATCAATAATATAATATTATTATATTATTATTTATAATTATTATTATATGTAATTAATTTTATCATAACAATTAGGGCTTCATTTTCTTCTGCCGCACATGCGCGCCCTCCTTAAAGTACCCCATCCATGACACCATTTTCTCCACCTTTAATGATATCAAATTTTGGCCATGCGAGATCACCACGATCCATTCTCGAACATGAAGCTAGAAGTAATGCATCTTATTTAAAGTGGCAATGAGTGCAACATGTTCTTCCTACCATACCCTCTCCTAAGTTTCCAAATATTCCAGTAGAGATCAAATCAAATCCTCACATGTATCCAAATAACAATGTTGTTTCGCCATGCCTCCACACCGATGTCATCACATTGTCCCTTGACTAGGAGTTTCCCTTCGCCGCGACCCCCCACCTCGCTTCAGAGTTCGTGGGTTTCTCCCTCTATGACGAGTCGAAGAACCACCACAAACACCGCGACTAACCATCGAACCACCACATCCCCCACAACCCCGAGAAGCTACCCGACTCGCTCTACTAATGATGTGACTGCCTCGACGAGAGGATGGAGATGCGTTCGCTATCATTGCCACCTGCAAATAAGAACCCTACCCTCCGAGCCTGGAAAAATCCATTTGGTCAAAGGTAGGGAGTGAGCATTGCGTGGCTCCACACACATCACAACAGTATTTCCTTCTCCAAGAAAGGACGAAACAACCACACAAAGACTATTCCACACTTGAATTATGACTCTAGGGCAGCTTCCCAACCAAAAAGCAAGAGAAACACCTTGTCTGACAATGGTAACTATCGGATGCTAAGGCCCCAAACCAATGAGGAGACTATTAGCTTTGACTATGGTAACTACTAGACGCAAAGAATTGAAACTAAAAAAGATATTATTAATCGGTGAATTGCAAACAACAACACCTCGCAAATGAAAATCTAACCAAGCACCGTGTGAGCTACCCCCTCCCCACCACAAGAGACCTATATGGATACTCAAGGGATAAAACTAGCAACCCTGAAAAGACATAAGAGAGCCAAAAGCTCAAATACCCGACCAACCACTACTAAGCTCACTCGTTGCCTCACTTGTAGTGAGTTGAACCCTTAGCCTTCTCCGAGAAGCCAACCACCACCCACAAGGAAAGAAAGAGCCAATTCAATATCCCCAACGCTAAGGAAAAAGCATCGATGGCACAATCACCACCAATCCCATTCAAGATGCCAAACACAAGAATGCTCTCTGCAACCCAAGCTCCAGTCTCGACCATCGACCAACCATAATAGCCATAATGTTTTCCAAAGCATATGTTCGCCACCTTCCAAATACCCACATCGCTCATTTACTACCTCTCCCATCAGGGTTGATGGATGGTTCACATGGCCAACATTAACATCCCCTATATGAAGATCATCGTGAGAGGGCGGGTTTCGCACCCGCCGCATAATTGACCAAGTGTCTAGCATCATCCTCAACGCATTGAGTTTATTACTATGTTTCTCACGCCCATCAGGGAATTGTGTTATATATTATCTCTTATTATTTTGTTATATCTAGTTTGCAACAGAAGTGAAATCAGAGAAGGATTGAATCATGTTTGTATAAATAAATAGTTCATTTTAGACCCTTTCAAGGCTAAAATTAGTGAAGTTGCTACTTTTAGCGATTTACAATCCAACCGGATCAACCTTAGAGCAAACAAAAAATTCCTAAATCTCTCAATGGCATTTCCTTCAATGGAATTATATCTCATTTAACAAAAACATGAATGGATAGGTTTTTTTATTGTTTCCATTAGAAAATTCCATCAATCAAATTGGAGAAAAAACATATTTTCTTCCATTGGTTATTTTGCTTGGTGGTCAAGTGGTCCAATATCCAATTAACAAAACAACAATCAATAAAACTAAGTTTTGATTGACATTTCATCAATTAGAGGGGTTGAAAGAATGAGGTTGAAGGTTTATTTATTTTGGTAGCCTGATTGTGCGTTATATTAATCGATGTTCCATCAACACAATCACATTAAAAATGGAAAAAAGATCACCTAGAAGTAGAAGAGGGGATTTTAAAAACCAAATATTGATTAGGGTGATATCATGGAGTTGGGTTACATTTTTTAGCAAGAGAGGGCGAGTTTAGGTGGATAAAATAGGGCTCGATCTACCAATTTAAGTGCTCAATCCAACTCCTTGAGCGCTAAAAAAATAGCTTCATCAAGAGTTAAAA
>APFE031002605.1:0-15428 GCA_000404065.3 Pinus taeda | reverse complement strand
GTAGCAACTGGTTCCGGCAATGGTGGAACTGCTCAAAACATGTGATGGTCAAGAGGCTAGCTAACAAAACCACTCTTAACTGCGGTCGCTCAGGAAAGGGAAAAAAGCAAGTGAAAGCATATGATCAGCCAAAGAGATGGTGGCGATGGGATGAAAACAACCAAGGCTCATCTAACAGAATTTAGCAGATAAAAATGGCAATCACGAGATGTACATCGGGTATGGGTTCATTTTTACACAAGCTTGAACCATAGAGAACTTTGCTTAGATTCGGTTTCATGTTTACACAAGCTTGAAATGAAAAACTATGCTTGTTATAAGTTTGCATGCCCCAACATAATGACGCAAAGTGAGGTACATGCCCCCCAAGCTTCATTGCATTCAACAAAGTGGATGGAATGAAGGTTCACTTTCGAGATCTTAGAAAGACTCGACTTGTATTTTACGATATCTGAATCAAAAAAGACTCAATTTGGAAAGGGAGTTGTTTCATTTTTTAATGAGGTTCACACAGTAAAAGAACTATCCTCATAACCCTTGTTTCATTTTTATTTTAATGAGCTTGACACAAGATCAGGAACCATGCTCGACCAAACCCAGTTTAATTTTTGAAGGAGCTTGACATAGGAAGGTGAACTATGCTCCAAACGAACTTCATCATAATGAACAAGAAGTCGTAGCTTCCAAGAGTGCCACTCCTGGTGGAAGGATAACATCTTGGAAGTCAGGACCCAATGCCCCCAGGACATTATGCACGATGGCAGCATCATTGGATATAGGCACAAGATAAGTAGCCACGTAGTTGACCTACGGCGGGGCAGAGACAACCGGTGGATAAAAACCAAGAGGGGATGAGAACTGCGCAGGAGGCACCGGGGGACTAAAGAACAATAATTGATATATAGTCACAATTCTTCTGTCATGTGGAAAGCAAACCACACAGAAAAATGAAGAGACAAGGGCTCCCATGGCATAAACATAGTCATGACCAAGGAGAAGACTGAAATCTAAAGCACCTTGGGTAACCAATACATCTATATAGACGGTTTTGCCTCCCAAAGTAATAGGGAACTGTGGGAGGATCCCCAACGGTTGACTAGTTCCTCCGTCAAACGCTAACAGATTCTGTGCGACCGGCACAAGCTGTGGGGAGCCCAAAGCTTGCCAAGTAGTGGAAGGCATAAGACTGACAGATGCGCCCTCATCCAAGACAGTGCCAGGTACTGTCATATCACAGGCATGTACTGTAATCTGGAAAGGCACATGGGATGGAAGGTGGCAGGCAGTCAAATGACTCCAGTCAAAGGAAATGACCGAACTACTTGATGGGGGAATCATATGATTGCCCCCCTGCTCTGCAGGAACCAAAAACGGACTCTCAGTATCAGCTGGGATAGGAGAGTCGTTTTCGGTCTCAAGAGAATTTGACGAGACGATAAGAACATGAGCATGACGCTCTTCTAAAACAAAGTGATTGACGGGTGGCGAACCCGAGTCGACACTCTTTCCGACCAATCGTTGGTCTGGAATAGGCTTATCATAGCTAGGTTCAGAAAGAGGAGGATGGACAAGAGAAGGATCTAAAACAATCTCTTTGTCCACAGGGAGAGGATCTGAAGAGAGCCTCTGATAACCAACAGGGAGTTGCGGTGAAGAAGCCGTAAGACTTTCCAAAATAGCGGAAAATTTATCCATAAGCAGACAAAGGTGAAGGGGATGGTTGCCTTCACATAGCCTACAGGGGAATTGAATCTTCCCTTTCTTCTTACCACTGCCAGTTGATAGGATAACATCGCCATGAGCTTCAGAGGACGATGAGGGGCAAGCCAGATTATGAGACCATGCTTCTAAGATCCTGGGAATGCCAGGACAATCACAAAGAAGATGGTCTCCTTTGCACAATCTACAAGGAAACTTAACCTTTCGCAGAGGAGTAGAAGGTGGCCCAACCTGAGATGTACTTGGGGTAGGAGCTATAATTTTAGCCTCTTTCTTGGGTGACTTCTTCTTCTTCGTCTTCTTCTTCTTCTTCTTAGCCACCTGGTTACTTGAATCTAGACTTTTACCAGGCGAAGTAGAAGATGAGGACGTAGAAACAGGCAAAGAAGGGGAGAGGTCCACCTTGGAATCAACATGATGTTGTTCGGGTGGAGGAATTGATTGACCAGTCATTGAGACACTAGAGATCACAGAGGTTGAGAACAACCAAACAGGCAACCCAATAGTTAACCCAGGAAGGGACAACGTTGCCATGTAAGGAGCACCAACATTCCCAAAAGGAGGAAAATGACCAGGATTCCCATCAGAGGGGATTCCTAGGTTGGTGAACTCTGGAAAAGTTGCCATCAAAAACTGGAAAGCGCACATGGGGCCGAAAAAGAGTCAAGACACAAAATCAAACGGTCAACAAATAGAATCTAACAGGGTGTTTGATCGTGGGCGAATAAATTTTAAGACATCAGGACATAACTTGACCTTTTCATCTTTAAAGAGTTGAGAAAAGGATAAAAATATGACTCAAGTCACCTTCAAATGTTTAGTGAGCCTAAAGTGACAAGTGCTTAGATGAGCCTTTTCTTTTAGGGAGTCCGAAAAGGACCAAAAGTGACTACTCTGGAGAACTAGGCAAGGGGTTTACCAGACAATCCGTAAAACTGCATATACACCTTAGCAATCATATGAAAACTAAGGACTTTCCGTACGGCAGTAAATCTTCCCGAATGCTATGTTTGGTGCGTTACGGGCTGTAAGGCGGCAAACATGGCTTCCTGTGGATCAAGGATGATAACCTAGTGGAGTTTCCCCATATATACGCGATGGTACGTGGGAGCACAAGTCCGTACTAGACCACAGTGGGGTCACACAAGGAGGAATCACCCAACCTTAAGTGAAAACAAAAGTGACTAGGTTTAACGATGCCGGAGCACGTCTCTAGTCTAGACCTCTAGAATGTGAGCATTATGTTCCAATGCATTTTTAGGTTCATTCGATTTATTTTAAAGTTGATCTTGAGTTAAGTTTCAGTTTTCAGGTCCTACCGTATGTAATTTCTCAAAGTCCCTAAATGCAATCTATATGCCAAAACATGTCATTCCATTCGATGAATGCTAATTACAAGAGAGTTAGAGAGCTTTCATGCAAACGAAACGATTACAAACAACAAAGAGTTTCCCTAATGCAGCTAATGCAAATCAATAAACTTTTCTTTTAAGATTACTAATTCACTAATCGAAATGAAAAGTCCTAACTTTCATTAACTGATTCAAAGCAAAAGAGATTTTTCTTTTCGATAATGGCAAAATGCACTAAAGAGCTTTTGAGAAATAATACAAACAAATTCTAACCAATACACACACGTTCAGTTCCTCAAATGGCAAATCAAACATCCAAAGAACCAAAAAGATTCCAAAGACAAAAATGAGCTGTGTGATCTGGGCTCAAAGTGAGACGAAGCAGAATTCAAGTGAAGACGAAGCAAATCACCCAAATAATGCAATGAAATGATTCACAACTACCAAACAAGTCTAAGGGAGCAAAAAAGAGAGTCGACTAGACAACAGAAAGATCAAAACACCTTAGGAAGGCTCGATTCACAAGGCCAGTAGACGCCCTAGGGCTAGAAATGCGAAATCAGTAGAAAAAAGCAAACACCCAAAGGGTAGCGATGAAGGCTAGTTAAATCACACTCCAAGACACTCAAGTAGTCTAATAAAGGTACTTAGGAAAAAACCATAGCTCAAAAGTTGACAACCAAGCAAACTTCAAAAGTTTACAAACTTGGCGTGACTGTCAGGCCACAACAAGTGCCTTTCAGGGATTGGCGCGGGTTGTAGGTGTGCAGCATGTGCCAACTGGCGCAACTATCACGCTATAAACTAGCACTAGTTGAGTTTGCTATGGAAAAATAAAAACAAAAGAGCCAAGGCCAAACCAGCAATACCTAAGTACTCTCAAGAGGCAAAAAAAACACAGGTATTCAACCCAGAAGGCTAAACAAGCGGGAGAAACCAAGGAAATAATCAAGGAACAAGGCAAGTTCCAAGTCGTTCAGTTTGCAAACCAAACCAGAGATGGACTGAAGTAGCGTTGATCTACTTGAGTAATGCAAAGCAATAGCGTTTTGAAGGCTATCTGGCCAGACTTCAGGCTCCGTCTAAAGTTTACAAATCAAACAACAAGACAAGATAAACAAACAAGGCAAAAGCCAACTCCCCAATGGAGTCGCCAAATTGTTGTACAGGTAAATCCACTCTGTGGACAGAGGCAATTCCACTAGCCTAAATGGGGTCTAGGAACAATTGAACAATACTAACACGCAGGTTCCTAATTGCAAAGTAAAGGTCGATGATGAGAGCCTACCTCGAATCCAACGCTTATATTTGTAGAAGAGTCGTCGCTTCCGTTCTTTCGCTTCAGCTAGTCACAATCCTCACGATCCTCGTGACTAGACAACTACACATGCAAAGAACAAGACAAATACAAGCATAAAATCCAAGAATTGCAACTATGTATCAGTCAGAAAGGATACAACTCAAACATCATAATAAAGACACATGAGTGGAACCATAATGATAGTCGTCTATTATTATTGATAAACAAAAGAGAATACAACCAAGTTCTGACGTCAAATCCTCCTTTGGCTGGGTGATCAGCAGCACATGCCTTGCAAGGCTTGTAGGGGATAGCGAATAAGCCTCTCTCTCTTTGATTATTTGGACATGGATCTCCTCCTAAAAGATGTAGCCTTATGGGGATGAACAAGGCCTCTTGTAACATGAGCTTAGCAATTCTCAGACTTTGGGACTTATATTTGTGAGCTTGAAAAGTAGAATTGCTAACTAGCTTGTCAAAGGGAAAAGAACAAGCTTAAATAGAGTTAGGAGGAGTAGATAAGACCATCCACTTGATTCATGGGATTATCCTTATCATTAGGAAGCTTCCATGAGAGGTGGAGAACTACTTCCCTCCTTGGGAGATTCGAAGCCCAACTGAACTAACTCAAACTGGAATCAGTTCATGGATAGGTTAGAAGGAACCTTCAGAAGTTTGTTTGTTAAAAACTTTACCCAACTGGGTTGGCACTAGTGCGACTCTGACACAGAGTGCTAGCTGGTGCGCCCTCTTTGGAGGATTTCCCCTATTGGCATGAGTGATACACTGTGGAACAGCGCCAACGGAGAAAGGGCTATATTGTTGGGTATTTTGTAGAAGGTGTCTTCAGGGCATATGAAGTACATACTCTAGGGGATTCAATGTAGGTGTTTTCAAGTTATGTCACTTCTCATAGGTCCTGGAATAGGTCCTCCAATGTATGGGAGAAGGGGTAACAGGGACGGTGACAAAATACTGTGTAACACATATCTACAAGTATGATCTCGTATGAAGATGCCTATTTTTGGAAGCTCTTCAGTGAGCTATTTGTACATATCATGAATACCACCATGATCCTTTATGACAAGCAGGGGGGGTTCGATTGTTGAGGAATCCTGTATTTGATGATTGCTCAAGGAGATAGACATCATATACTACCTTATCTAGGATATGGTAAGTCGATGAGCGAAGAGACTTCGTCACATTGAGACTGATGTATAGGTCACAGACATTTTGTCAAAGCCTCAGGGAATGTTAAAATCTATGTCTTTCCCAAACAACTTGGAGTAATTAAGGGACCTTCTTATAGGGGTCTTGCATGTTGCATGCATTGAGCTCTGGGAGTTCTAGGGGGCTTGGGGTACTTACTGGAGCGACATACGACCATAGGGAGACTCACCCTCCCCTGGTGGTATGATATGTATAGGGTGAAAGGTTCAACCTTCCCCTATGATACCCCGTGACGACTTTGGGCCAAGATGATTAGTTCTCATGTGGGATAGGATGATTAGTTCTCCTGTGGCAACTGTTGGATAGGATGATTTGTTCTCTCGTAGGATAGGATGATTAGTTCTCCTGTCGAGGCATCCTACCCATGGACTCTGGGACTCATGGGAAGTACCTCTCATCTGATCAATGAGCAGGGAAATGGGGTTAGGGACCATAGTAGTACTATCAGTGGACACATCATTGTATCTACCATACTCCCTATTCTAGGATTACCTCCATTTATCTGGGATCAGTATGAGCGGTTTGAGACACTCTCTTGTGATATTGATCTAGGATAAATAAAGCTGACATTGGGTCAATAGAGAATGGTATGAGACATTCTCAATCAATTCTTCTTCTTCATGCTTCACTAGAGCAGAGAAGAGCAAAGCTCACTAGAGTAGAGTAGTACAGGGCATTCATGGCAGAGATAGTATAGTCAGACATATGGATTAGTGATGGAGTTCCCCCCTAGTCGAGAGGGAGTGTTAAAATTGGAAATTAGGGCCAAAATCCATGTGGGTCATCTTAATAATGGAAGTTGATATTTTCATTGTATCCCTCTCATCGAGAGGTGTAGGATTGATCTAAATATCCTCCGACTCTGATAAGTATTCATGGAGATATGAATTAATTTGTGTTATGGGACAATTCATTAAGGTCAGCCAACAACCAAATAAACCCCACTTTTTAGTATAAATAGAGACACCCTGAAAGTCATTTTTATACACATCCTCTTGGTGATCTCTTCCTCTCCACTTGTCTTTGGGTTTTGGCGGGAGGAGAGATCTAAAGAGGGTACGTTTCCATAGAGGATGCCCTAGATCCTAACGCTATCATGGAGGAGATTTTAATGCAGTAAAGGAAGCCTACATAATGCAACAAGGAGAGATCTAATTGTTGGTCTAAAGGAGAAGCCCTACACTACCCTGTACATAGCTCTATTGGAGAGCCCTATGCTACCCTATACACAACTCTATTGGAGAGCCCTATGTTGCCCTATACATAGCTCTATGGAGAGCCCTACACTACCCTATACATAGCTCTATGGGGAGCCCTATGCTTCCCTATACGCAACTATATGGACAACACTATGCTACCTTATACACAGGCCTATGGAGAATCTCTATTCTACCCTAATCACAGTCCTCCAAGTGATATAAAGGAAGACTATTCAAGCACACCCTAGTCAAAACCATGGAGGAAGGAAGGTCTAAAAGTGACTTGTATGACATGGAGAAGAGTGTTGAAGGGTATACGTTGAAGTGTGTCCAACAAGGAAACATATGGTAGGACTATGTTGATAATAGTATAGTCACTTGGATGGAGAAGACAATGATGATACATTGAGCTGCATGATGTTGCAAGAAGTAGATATATTGCAGTAGCATGTTGATGAATGTTGCAGCATGATGGGTACATCAATGAAGTTTATCCTATCATAATGAGGGG
Organism: Pinus taeda; assembly: GCA_000404065.3. NCBI lineage: Eukaryota > Viridiplantae > Streptophyta > Pinopsida > Pinales > Pinaceae > Pinus > Pinus taeda. The sequence goes on along the minus strand of APFE031002605.1, from coordinate 8,117 downwards.
CAGCACAATGGTGAGGTACAATAGTATGATATAGCAAGTTCATAGTGCTGCTAGTCTAACACATAATGATAACAACATGATACTTAGTGTAGCAAGTACAATTACCATGCCAGGGACAACAAGCATGCTAGGGACAACAAGCATGCTCAGGAAAATGAGCAAGGGACAACAAGTTAGCTAGATGCAAAAAATACATAGGCCAGTATGGCAACATGATGTAGTACAATGATAGGTACCACCTTTATTGATTAAGCATGATGAGATGCAACATTGTGATGATGGGTGCAACATGGTGCAACACGATGAGGTGCAGCATGAAGATGAGATGTAGCATGATGATAGGTGAAGGAGTCACCTTGAAGAATCAGTTGAAGCAACATGTATTCAATTGATCTCGTGTATCATCTTCTTAGAGATGATCTATGCTCTCATCTAGATAAGTTAAAGTGTCGACTTCAGTTTTAAATGTATTATCTCTCTCTCTCTCTCTCTCTGCTGAACTATTGAAGAACATATAAGAAGAATTGATCAAGGGTTTCCCCACATTTGGGTTTTTCCCTGGCTAGCGCCACATCTTGTGTCCTCTTGTCTTGGCTTGTCTTCGTCGATTTATGTTTATGTTCTATCTGTAGTTTACTCTAATGCTGATGTGATTTCTATTATGGAAAAGATATTGAGCTAACTATGAAAATTGAAATAAATTTCTCTAAGCATAGAACATACGTAAACTTAACATGGTATCAGAGTTGAGGTGAAGACAAAGCCCAAACAAGAGTGAAAGAGCATTCACCGAAGACAGTTGTACACATCACTTGACGATCATAACAATCATTCCAGGGACATCTTCAATGATCAGAGGAATGACAGGTAATGCAGGTCATCAAGGAAACGTCTGACTCTTTAGAGAAAGCAAGTAACTCCAGGTATGAAGAATCAAATTTTGTTTATGATAAGATAAAGAAGTGTTACCTTGTATCGGCCCTCTCCTTCAGATTCTTTGGGAATATGACTTATTGATTGTAGTTCTTCAAGGCACCTCATCAGATAGAAGGGTGCTCTCTCGAATTTGGTAGAGATGGAAAATACCTTGGGATTATACTCGAAGTTGATGCCACCTATCCCAAAAAGGGTGTAGGGAATGTTAACCCTCAATCAAATGTGGGTAACTTGATTCATTTACAAGAATCTCTTCTATGTACCTGATCGCAAGAAGAACCTGGTGTCCATTTCGACAATGGAAGTCAAAAGGTTTCAACGTGGAATTCATTGATGGAAAGGCACATGTTTGGAAATATTTGTTGGCATCAAAACCATTTGTTGTCTTGTATGGGCCTAACCTAGGTTTAGAGGTGATTTATGCAAACAAATCCCAGTACTACTAGCCATTTCGGCAATAGTCCACGGAGCGTGGATTGAGGTCTCACCCGAAGTAGTATGGGAGGGTGCTAGAACTAGGTTTCCACACCCTGGAGATGTTTGATGGGCTTCTGGAGGTCCAGGATCTGACCCGTCGCTATGCACACTTGCTATTCCTTCACAATCTATGTTCCTACTTCTGTGCAACCTTATTTGGGGTGCAACCCATAGAAGGCTTCTATGGGCCTGACCCAGGTTTAGAGGTGATTTAGCCAAGTAAATCCTGGTACTACTAGCCCTTTTGGAAATAGTCCACAGAGCGTGGACTGAGGTCTCACTTGAAGTAGTATGGGAGGGTGTTAGAACTAGGTTTCTGCACCCTAGGCATGTCTGATGGGTTTCTGGAGGTTTGCGGTCTGACCCGTTGCTATGCACACTTGCTATTCCTTCGCAACCTGTGGTACAGCTTCTGCGGAGCCCTATTCGGGGTGCAACTTCTAGAATACCCAAGTTCCTTGCTATTTAGTATGTTATTATCTGATTACTTAACTTTCTTATGCAAGACTAAGGATTATTACAGCATATCCATCAATCATATCAGTGTGCATGATAAATAAAACAATATAAATGTAAAGAAGGTAGTGCACAACAATTACACAGAAATATGAATCAGATTCTCTTTATTAATCCTCACTCCTAATTACAAACTTGACACCACCCTATGCACTCATTTGCAGAGCATCTTCCTACTACTATGACCCAATACACTTAGAATCCTACTCTAAGCTCAAACCATTCGTACTCTTCTCTCCTCTTCCTTAGCTATTAACTATCTTTACAACTTAGAGCCTCACTCTATTTATACAATCCCATGGTCCATGGACCATGGGTAGGCCGACATGACTTTACATTACATTACATTACTTTAGGGTGGATAGCTCTATGACTTAACCTCTACTATACGCTCTACGCCTACAATTCACGGAGTCTTACAAAACGTTTGACTAAAACTTGGGCTTTGAGAACCAAAACATGCTGTGGGGGGATTCCATGTCCAACAATCCCCCAATAGAATCATTCTGACTTGTCTTGAGTAACTCTATTGGTGGGGCGATCTTAGCATGGGGCCCCTCCAAATAGTCCCATACTGCTTGGAGGTTTGTGGCGCGGTGTTCTGCAGTTTGCTGGACCTGCTACATTCTTGCTTCTAAATCATCCACATCTGAATCATGTCCTTTCTTTGGTACTGGCTTTTGGTGCGTGTGTTTAGAATTCTATGCCTTTTTCCAGCTCCTTGGGTCGTGAAGACTGTGCTGTGGCTAGTTAGTTAGAGAGCCGACCCACCCATGTAGGGCTTCAAGCAGCTTTCGTTTACTTTGCATGGGAAGGGTTCTCCATTGAGTTTGACTAGCTAGACCATACCTCTATCTATGACCTCCTTTACGACATATGGTCCTAGCCAGTGCATTTTGAATTTTCCCTGAAGTGTTTCAAACTTACTGTCATACAATAGCACTAAGTCATTTACCTTGAAGGTGAACAACTTGATATGGTGGTTATGCTAGGCCTTTTCACACTAATTTTGTACCTGCTGGTGAAATCTACCCAGAAACCATTCTTTCTCAAGTTCTTCTAATTGTGTGAGCCTTTATTCCAGAGCTTCATGGTCCGTCATGCTTGTGAGCGCTACTATTCACATACTAGGTACAATGTATTCCATCAGCATGATGGCTTCAATACCATAGACCAACCCGAAGGGCTTCTATCCCATCAATTTCTTGCATGTTTTCCTGTACACCCATAACACAGTACACGTAGGTCTCAGTCATTCTGCTACGCATTACATACTTTGGTCAACGCAGTCTCTAATATTTTATTGAATTCCTCTACTATCCCATTGGCTTGTGGGTGGTACGGTATTCTTTTCTGATGATACATCTAGAACTCTTTTGTGATTACGCTGATGGTTTCATTCAGGAAATGTGTTTCGTGATCAACCATTAACATTTTACGACAGCCAAATCATCTCAACACATCTTCAGACAAAAAATTTACAGCTGTGGTGGTCGTGCAGTCCTTGACTAGTTGTGCTTCCACCCATCGTGTTAGGTACTTTGTCTCTGTGATGATGTAGCATGCACCCATCTTTCCCTGAGGTTTGATCGAGCCCACATAGTCAATCATCCATTTCTCAAGTGGTTGTAGTGTCATTTGGGGATTTAGTGGCATCTCATCCCTTCGTGATGGTTTTCCCATCCTTTGACATATATCACAAGACTTACAGTGCGCTTTCGAATCCTGGTGCAGGGTCGGCCACCATAACCCTGTGCAAAGAATCATCTATGTGGTCATGTGTCTTGCATAGTGTCCTCCTGCAGCACCCCCATGTGCTTCTATGAGGATATTCCCTCATTCAAATTTAGGTACATATCTTTGCAATATCTCATCATTTCTCATCTTGTGGAAGTGCCCCACGATGACAGAAAATTCCACTGCGTGCACCACCAATTCCTTCTTCTGTTGGATTGAGTACTCCTTCGCCATAGTCCCTGTTGTTAGAAAATGGATTATATCTTCGAAGTGTCTATCCATGACACACACTGAAAAGAGTTGTGCATCAAGTATTCCCTCTTCCAAATTTGGTGGTTCCTCCCTCGTATCAATTCGTGACAAATGGTTTGGTCATGCGTTTAAGTGTCCTAGCTTGACTATGGCCTCAAAATCATATTCTTGAAATAGTAAAAGCCTTTTGCATATTTTCCCCCCAACACAGGCTTTTTCACCAGGTATCGCAAAGCAGAATGGTCAGTATACATCTTGAAATGTCCTCCAAGTAAATAGTGTTGGTATTTTTGGAGCATGTATACCATTGCCAACCCCTCACGCTCGATGGTAGAGTAGTTCCTTTCTACTTTGGACAATTTTTGACTCGCAAACGTGATGTGGTGATCTACACCCTCCGTGCCTTCTTGTGTGAGTATGGCTCCCAATGTGATACATGACGCATCAACATGTACATGAAATTACATGTCGCATTTTGGGAAGACCAGGATTGGAGCAGAGGCTAGTTTCCCCTTCAAGACATCCAACCTCTTCATGCAATCATCATTCTAGCAATATGTAACATCTTTCTTTAATAGATTTTCCATCGGCGTGGTTATTTGGGCATAATTGTTTATGAACTTCATATAGTATCCATTGTGTCCCAAGGTAGCGCGTAGTTGTTTAACACTTCACAATGCTTCCAAGTTTATGATAACGGCAATATTTGCAGGGTCCACCATCCGTCCTTGTTTGCATACCACATGTCCCAACAGGTTTCCAAAGGGAATGAGGAATGTGCACTTCTTAACATTCAACACAATCTGGGGTCAGCGGCAAGTATCCAGCATCAAGCGTAAGCTCGCTACGTGATGCTTAACTAATACAAAGATAGTCCAATCATCTAGATAGACCTCCAAGAACTTGTGGATGTATTCTTTGAATGCGGCTACCACGATGTGTGAAAATATAGTTGCCGCATTCTTCAGTCCAAACGACATTACGGTGTATTGAAAGTAGCCTCATTCTATTGTGAAGGTCATATTTCTCCTATCTTCTGGAGCGATCTTGATCTAGTGGTACCCTGAGAACCCATCCGTGAATGAGTATGTTTCCTAACCGCCAACATTCTCTAATACTTCAACTGTGAATCATGTTGGGAATGGATCATGTACACAGGTGTCGTTTAGCTTCCTGAGGTCTATGCATATTCTTATTTTGCCCTTCTGTTTTTTCTCCTATACTACCATAGGACTCACCTAGTTAGATTCTTCCACTAGTTCAATAATGCCGGTTGCGAGCATTTTGTCTAATTCATCGTGGACCTTTTCTTTATACTGTGGATTCAAGTAGTAGGGCCGCTACTTAACTGGCTTCATGTTGGTTTTTAGGGTGATCTTCATTATCCCTAAATCACCCACAATCCATTTTAAGTCCATAATTTTGTTTGGGAACAAGTCTTAGTATTCGTGGAGTAACTCAGTGACCTGCTCTGCCTCCATTCCAATGTTGACCTACTTTGTCTTTAGCAGCGTGGTGATGTCGGGGTCTTCAAGTCATGGTCCATGAATCTCATGAGAGCCTTGCATTTCTGAAATGTTAATGTTACATGGGTCCTCATCATCCTCTTCAAAATTTACATTATAACACTCTAGTGGACCACTTAACACTGTTGTCTAGTCTGGTTGAAATACTCCCATAGGCTCCTTTGGTATTTTTGAAGATAGCGATTTTTGATGCTTGTAGCGCATTGTCAACAGTATCCGACCAATGATATTAAAATGTGAATGTTAACAAAAATCTCTCGTGCAAGACATCCCATTCTCCCATACCATGGCATAGCTCCGTCTCAGTATACCAATTCATGGGTATGACGTCCAGGGTATGGTAGAATAAATGTAACCATTCAGGCTGTGGCTCTTCCCCATAGACCTTGGTCCATTTTACAAGGTGCGTGCGGGGATCATCTTGTCCATCATATTTGTCTACTAGCCATAATTGTGGTTTTCCAAAATGTAGGTGCATCATCCTTTTGCATCCGTGCTAGTCCTCAAAATTTCCTTGATGCGTACCCCACCATCGTGCGGGTGTTGTGCACAATGCCCACTTTAGCACATTGAATCACTACTATTCTGGAATTGCACTTTCAAATTTTCTCAGGAATTCATCCACCACTGATAATCCATCATATGTCAGCAGCTCCCTTAGCTCTATTGTCACACAACGTAGTGATCTAACCATCATGTTGCAATTAAGTGTTGTTACTTCATGCAGCCTATTCTACCATTGTTCTATCTCTTTGTTTGAATCTGAAGTGTATGAGCTTTCGCGCTCCCATGAAATCCTCCCATCTACAGTTGGATTCACTCAATCTTCTTCTTGTGCACTTACCTTGTAAATACAATCGAGATCATCACTGCTATCGTTGTCGCACACAGGTTCAGTATATCACGCTCCTTCAACTAGATCTAGCAGTACTACCATGTGTAGTGACTTTTTCTCAAAGATCATTTTGTGCTTCTTCATATTTATGAGTCCGTTCATATCGGTGGCCTAATCTATTCCTAGTAGCATGGGATAGGGATTGTTGTCATCAGCAATCTCTATTACCGCTCGCACCTTCAATATCGACTGTTACCCCTTGGAATCTTCCCATGGGCAAAATCTTCTATTGGTTTTCCATTCGTAACTGAATAAGGGACCATTGTAATGCGGGTCTACCCATGCGTTTCGATGCTTGCTTTGGTATTACATTCACGTCCAAACCCAGATCTAGGATTACCTGATCCATTTCATACTCACCAATCTATGCAGTCAACCTCATTTCCCTTCCTGTGCGCAATGCATGCTTTCCAAGCTTCCGGACCATGCGCGGTTCTCCTAACCCCACACACCTAGTGATAAGCTCTTGTAGTTCTTTGACTACCATGTTGTTGCGCAGCAGTTTCATGCATGTTTCCATAAAGGTAGTGAGCATTGAAGGATCCATCCTTGGTTCTAGTTGATCCTTACTACCTGAGGTGGAGGCCTCCATCAATCTCTTCTTAGCTTCCAAGAATGTCTCCTTCGCGTGTTCTAAATAAAATTTGCGTTCCTTTATAGGAGCCTTGTAAACCCACAGGCTTTCTTCTGGCTACTTCCCTTTATCATCTCTGATGGTCATCCCACTCTTAAGCATCATGTTTACATTCAGATATTCTTTGCACGACTCAAACCTCATCGTCTATAAATTCTAGGTCGAAGGGGGCTGGAGTACCCCCTTTTCGCACATCGTTGCTATCAACAAAGGGTGGTCTTCTACCTCATGATCAAACTGAGTACAATACTGACATGATATTATTATCGAGTTCATACAATCATGGGCATAATGACTTGGCCCTCTACAATTGTAACAAATTATTTGTCTGTGACCCCTTCCTGGTCCCATTCCGCCTTGACCCCTACCGCGCCCCAACCGCGCCCCTGTAACCCAGCTCCTACCATCCCTGTGTTTGGGTTGAGGGCTCACGTTTCAGTATGCACCCTGTAGGTAGGAGTCCGATCCATCATTAGTTCATAGCTTTGGTAGGTGCATTCGTCATGGCCTACCGATGTGCAAAAATTACAAAATAATTGTTGGGATGACTGCGTATTCTTCTCTAACATATGACAATTATCCATGGTGTTTTTTCCTCCTATTTGGAAGATTGCACACCATAATGTAGATGTCAAGCTCGGCCCTACATGTGCCTCCGATCTTCAAGGCATCGACCCTCCTCGTACCAAGTAGTTCGTGAACACTGGACAGTGGTCCTTATCGTGCCCTTGGCCTTTGTGTTGTATACACCGTACTTCCTCATGCACCTCCGATTGAGGTGTCCTATCTTGTTTCAGACATTGCATTTCCAGACACAGATTCTGCAATTGTGCATCGATTTGTTGGACTCCCAACCTAAGGTCTTGTATAAGGGTTTCATGCAATCTCATTGCCATCTCCAATGCTTCAACCTAGGTGGAAAGTTTTGCTGTGACAGTGTCATCCTTAAGTGTGGCGTAAGTGAAGACACAAACCAGGCAGAATTTTTGTTAGGATATTCCGACACGTAGGAATAGTTAAGTATAACTTGGTCTAGTATAGAGTTAGGTAAAGTGTGTTTCTTTAACATGTACATTTGTAACTTACAATTCGACGGTCACGATATGTAGTGATCCGATGGTTCATTCTCTCCTCGGTATTACCG
>APFE031002598.1:0-11894 GCA_000404065.3 Pinus taeda | reverse complement strand
TTTAGGGGGAAACTGTTATAGACATTTTTGGGCACTGCAACCCCAATCATAAATGTCCATAAACTAAGGGCTCCTAAGTCCTTAAAACTGTTGCTTCACTACCTAAAGGAACAAGGTCAGCTGATTACATCATCTCCCAGAAGTTCTCCACTAAAAACTGCTCAGAAATGGTCAAAACTGGACCATACTGAATACCCAGTGCAGAGAGTGCGATGCATATCACCCTCCTAGTGTAAAGGGTGCGATGCATACTGAATGGCCCCTCTGTAGGGTGCGATGGGTGAGAATGGACAAATGACAGAGACAGTTTGTGAGGTGGAAGATCATGGAATCTTCTAGAAGCTTCCCCTCTGACACTTGCCTCTCTGTTTTCGACCAGGGATGAGTAAGAGATCATCAGTCTCCAAGTGGAATGAAGAGCTATTAGAGAGAAGACACTAATCAAAACCCCAGAAGATGAGTCACCCCCCTACAATCATCTATATATGGATCCCTCATCACAGAGATCCGGAGGCTGGAATCTTGTATCTTGTAGAGAAGTGCTGTTGGTTTTCTGGTGAAACTTCATAGTGTTGGGTGATCTAAGCTTTACTTGAGGTGAGGAGGGATTTCTTGGCGGGAGGATGATGCTGGTCTAACTATTGGTTGTAATCCTCTTGCTATTCTTGATATAATAAAGCTATTCAAGTTTTCTCCATTTCTTGTATGTTTATTATATATGCATTTGTATGGTTAATACATATCTGGTCTTGTGTTATTTATGAATATAGATCTCTGTTCTTCGATAGTAGTATGCTGCTCTGATTCCACAGGTGCTCTTTGAAGCTGAGCAGATGAAGAAGAAGCGGCAAAGATCTATCAGGAAGGAGAGGAATCAGGCAAGGAAACCAAGCGCAAGACTAAGGTTGGTGTCCTTTGTTCCACTCTTATCTATTTTCATAAAGGAAAGCGAAAGTAGTCTTTACTTGTTTGTTTCTAAGATAGCTACCAGTCTCAGTGGGAATAGCAGCTCCGAGTGGACACTATTCCCAGTAACAATGATAATGGGGTGAACTAGGATGGTGGAGAAAACAAAAAGGGGAGGAGGGTACAATGATAAGAAGGGTGAAAATAAATTTAAAGGTGACAATAAAGATAAGAAGGGAAAATTGATCTCTAAATAAAATTAAGGTGCTTAAATTATATAATAGAGATGGATTTCTTCTTAAGTCCCTATTGATATTGTTGTTTTTTCACATTTTAGAATTAGAAACAATGGTTCATGTCACCATTTTCAATAGCAAGAACAACAAACAAAAACTTATTTTCATTATTTTATGAGAGGGAAAAGAGTAGGAAGTAATGAAATAAGTATTATTAAGTATTTCTCATTGTTTTGTGTTAATGGGAATGTGGGGTCATGGGAAACACTTATTATTAAGTATTTCCCATTATTTGCTTCCTTCCCAATCTTCATCGGGGTGGTTGGAAATATTGGGAAATACTTGTTAGCTTTAATCCTTATCTCCCCACCTTCATGAGGGTGGGGATAGGGGAAAATAAGGGGAAAATGTTGTTAACCCTATCCCCTACCCTTCCCACCTTTCATGATCATGGTGGAGTATGGGAATGGAGGGAATAACAAGAAATACTTGTTAAGTATTTCTTATTGTTTCCCACTCTAATTGAGAAATAATAAAAAAAATATTATTTTATAAGAACTATCAATAAATTTGTCCATGGTGTATTAGATAGATGATGACTAGTTTCACTATTAAGGAACTCCTAGATGTTAGGTCATTGGTTCAATTCCTCACCCTATTTAGGTGTTATTCTTGGACACAATCATGATGTAGCCTCATCATTGTCGGACCTACACCAAATTTTTTTTATCAATAAATTTAAATCCCTAAAAATTCAATATATATATCTATCTATATATCTATCTATCTATATATTATATATATATATATATATATATATATATATTATATATATATATATATATATATATCTATATATATATATATATATATATATTTTTATATATATATATATATATATATTATTATATGACATAAATTAGTAATTGTATATTAAATCCACGCTTGGTCATGGAAAATACTTGGTTGAGTTACAATGCATTCTTCTCATGGGCTTCTAGATTGTCAAATTGCAGCTATCTACCCTCACCCGGCATACATCAAAGTTCCCTAACCTTGACAATACCCATATTGTCCTAGAAGTACATATTTAAAAAAATGAAACATAAGCCATAAAAATTTAACACCATTCATTACAAAGATGTTTAATCGGTACGATATGCAGGGAAATTGAGGTTTGTGCCTCAAGGAGGTTCACTTGTTGGACTCATCGGTCAATGGTTATGGTGTTGCAGATCCATAATTATGCTACACAGAGCTCCAACCTCATCCTCCAAGCGTGCAATTCATTTTTGTTGAACCTCAACTAATTCCAATGTGGTGCAATCAGAGGCCTATTATTCATACAACATGACTTGTAAATCATAAATTTTAGTGTTCATTGCTTCATGAGTCTTCCTGTAATGTTTGCCTACAGCTGAGGCAGTAGATTATAACTTTGAACTTGAATCCATTAGTGTGGCTTTCTGAGACCAAAGATAAAAGAAAGAAGAAGGACCTACTGAAAATAAAGTAATAATGAAACTTTTAGTTTCCTTTCCTACGCTCAGAGATGTTCGATCGTATAGCCTAATTTCTAATTTAGGGAATGGAAACCCAAAAGGAAAGGGATAACAGAAGAGAAAAATAGAATTTATTCCAATATGTAAGGTTTTGAACTTTAAGCAGACATAATTCTCCCTAGTGCACACTAAACTAGTTAACCAGAGAATGGACATAGTTATCTCTGAGCCCTAGAGAGCGAGATGCCAAACTCCCCAACTAAAGTGGTGCTTTAGTCCTTAAAAATATTCCCAGTGATAGAGGAACCAATTGGTAGCCCAAATCTCATCAATGAGATTCCATTTTCCCCGATTACGCACCACCCTTGCTAACAAAATTTCCATTCACTTAAAATTCAGAGGATGCCCATACCATAACTATCCCCTCTCACACAGAATGGAGAGAACAAAGCTACCTCTCCTCAATTTAATCTCTCTACAATTGGATAGTCCCATGTGATTATGCAAGTTCGCATCACTTAAACTAGGGTCCCAAGACGGAGTAATAATCACCCAACTAATTGAGAAGAAACCTTCCTCGTATGCCATGAACTCTACATTACATTCCCGTCTAATCTTCCTCAGTCCACATGAATGAGGCACTCTGATAAAGATGATGGAGAGAGATACCAAATAATTTAGTTGAAGGATAGAAAGGGGTAGCATTGGTGCCAATCAATGCATCAAGTTTGAATGTAATTGATCTGCATGAGGTGCCATATTAGTCTAGTACAAGACCAGCCAAATTATCATTGCAAGTGGGACTGTATCACCAATATTTCTAACGATCATACATAGAGATAGAAATGTGGGGAAAGGAGATAATTTAGGGTTTTCAAATTCGAAAATGATTTTGATAGTGGATATATAGATGGATAAAGGCACATGTTTATATTGGGGTTACAAAGATTGATCATGAGCCTCATTTAGGTGATGAAAACTTGACCAACAATACCATTAATTTCTGATTTCCACTATACTAAGAGGCAAGCCTTATTTGTGAGAAGATCAACTTCACTATTGAGAATTTGAAGAATATGGAAAGAGGGGGCACAAGAAAAAGAGTAAAGGATATATTTGATCTGATGGAACAATAAGCTCAGCATATTATCTTTTTGAGGTGCATTGGCTCTTAAAAGCCAAATGATTAGGAAGGAGTCTCCCAAATAGTTATGTACTTGATACCACTCTTTTGGGATATTGATAGCCCCAAGTAAATTCCATACATCTCTACCTGATTATTTATTTTCCTACCAAGCCCCCACGAAAATTTATCTGCAATTATTCCTTCGGGATTCAGAAGAATCCCTCCTCCTCTTACCACCCCCTAAAAAATCAAAATATTATACAAAAAAGGCAGTTAATTAATAAATATATAACAGATTTTATTATAACTTTGTATTATTTCTTTTGATTTTATAATATTTTAACCTAAAATACATAGTGAGTAAACATGCTTTAACTTCGAAGAATTTATTTATTTTTATAATATTTTAACTTAGAAAACTAAATAAAAATATATTTTTTTAATTCAAGTAATTCATAAAAATATACATATGTGAAAGAAAACGAAAAAATTAGAATATTCATTTTGTGCAGTCTAACTATTATATTTTTTGGCACATTCTGAGGCATATTTTCTAGTCTATTTTGTCCAAAATCTAAGCGGGCTTTATTGGAATTATAGGATTGAGTTGTGTATTCTATAAAATCTATGTGCCCCAAGAGTTTCAAGGTATTGAATCCCCAAGAGTTTCAAGGAGAATTAGACTACATCAATAACTTTTTATTAGGTAACATGTTGTTTGTATTTCTTATGATGAAAATATTTGTAATATTTTCATGGTTATACAAAAGTTGAACAAGCACAAACAAAACTAGTCATGCTATCAAATTTGAAACCATAAACATTTTGTTGAGAATTTTTTGGAGTAAATTGTGTGTATTAATTTGAAATAGTTTCAAATGGAAAATCCACCCATCATTAGGGACATTACAACTTTCTTTGTGCCTATCAATGGGTGGAGTGTCCACTTAAAACATTGGACGTCTCAATTTAGTGCACACAATTTACTCCAAAAGATTGTCAACAACATGACTAATTGTAAATTCTTCACTCTAGAAACATGAAAATGTTAATGAATTAGAAACATTATAGAGAGAGATAGAGGGGGGGGGGGGGAGAGAGAGAGAGAGATGTTTTCATCTAGGTTAATCAGCCTAATTCTATATCAATTGATATTCTATATTATTCCATCGACATAGATCCTTATATCACTCAATATTATCTAATCTTTATAACATTGATTGATATAAAAAAAATGTATTTCAGATGACATATTTCATATCATTGATTGTCATCGTTATTCACAATATTGATCGATATTAGAATAACATGACTGCATTATTAAAATTAGTTGATATATGCCAATAAACACAATTTTTCACCCTTCAAGAACTAATGGCATCAATTGGCATATATCAACCACTTTTAATAATGTGGTTGAGCTAGTTGATGAGTAACATGCATGAGGGGGATTAGTAGACCATAATTAACTACTATTGATCTTGGTTGACTAAGGTTAGGCATGGTCAACCAAGGTTGACAATGCTAACTATGAATGATAATGGTTAACAATGGATAATAATGGTAGATTATGGTGAACCATGTTTGACCTTATTGGCTATGTTTAACCGTGTTTGACCATGTTTAACCATGTAGATTATGTATGCCATGTTTAACTCTATTTGACCATGGTTGACTATGGTTGCATTTAGTTGCATGTGAAAGCCTATAGTTCACTATGCTTAACAATGTTCCCATGTTAACCATGGTTAACTAAGGTAGAGCAATGTTGACTACAATTGACCATGGTTGACTATGGTTAAGTATGGTTGACTAGGGTTGACCATGGTCAACTGTGGAAGACCATGTTGACCATGGGTGAATATGATTGACCATGGTGGACTATGTATGATTATGTTTGACTATCATTGAACATGGATTTCTAATCTGAACTCGAGCAGATTAGTAATGCTATGCTAATTCCCCTCATTAGAATGTAAAAATGTGCTTGAGATTGTACTCCAAAATAGAAAGTAAAAGCATGAATTTTATGTGTTTTTTCTTAAGATAGTTTTATGAAGAAAACTTAAAACATGAAATAAAAACTCTAAATGGAAGCATGCATCAAATAGTAATACATCAGCCATTGATAAAGGAGTTCACCCATCCTAGGCTACATATCCTTGGATCAGCTCTAAAGGCATGACCCCTTCTCATTATGCTAAAAAATTCTTTAGATAAAGAGTACATAAATGTGCCGACAAAAGAATGGCTAGTTTCCCCTTCAAGGAAACATTCTTCTACAAATAATGCTCACTCTAAACACATGACAACCTATAGATAGTCATGAAACAATAAAAAAGCGAAGGGTTCTATTGACGGTGCTGGACCCACCAACATTCAGGGGATCACCCCGGTATGAAGTCCAACTAGACCTCACACCATTTGGTGTGGGAGTCCCATCCTCTATGATGGCCCGGTTTCAATTATCTTAAGGATTTTCCTCAACTCTTTCTTGTCAGCATAGGGAAGTGGTCTGCTTTGTCTTTGGAGAGTGAGGTTCGCGTGCCTCGTGAGTGTAAGTGTACTTGTGCCAATGGTTCTTTCACTGTGAGGGGAAGAGAGCGAAGGTGAGTTCCAAGTTGAAAGGGATTAGTCCCAACTCGGCTAGGAACACACAACATGAAAGGACATACACAACTTCCAGTGGAACAGTCCACTCGGATGCGACAGTCACAACATACAAGGTAAGATAACATGTACAACACTCATGGATCAGTCAGAGACGAGTGCCACAGTTGTTACAACAAGGTTCATGTGAAAGGTCTGTCTGATGTTTGACAAAACAGTTGACATGAACGAGACAACATTAACAAAATTTACAACACATTTCCATTAATAGATTATGCATTACAACAAATGGATCAGTTCATATGTAGAACACATGGTTAAAGAAACATGCATTACAAGTGTTAAAGATCAGTCTTACAACAAATACAATACATGTGTGAAAATGTGCTGGCATGTTAACAGGCTTCTGAATTAAGCGAAAGTTTCAAGACACACCATTACACCATACATCACTAACCCCGTCAGTGGGGCATTAGAGCCACTACTTACTCATCAAATAGAAGATTACAGACTCTCTTGGCTATGTCAAAGGAGCTGAGGTGAAATGTCCTTTCATGTACAAATGAGGGGGGTATTTATAGCCAAGTGTGAAACTGACCCTTGTGGATGTTCAACTACCCTCATGACCATTTGAATTCCATGACGTTTCGACTTACATGACTTTATTTTCAACAAGTGGGTCTCTTGGACTTCCACATTACATCATAGTGATTGAGAACAAGCCCATAGTGGATATGTGGACAACATGACTCATGACTTGACTCGACATGACTTGACAAGACAATGTTAGTACATTCATGCTACTATTGGAGTGCATGTCAAGCTACAATGCTGCTAAGTGATGGATGTTTTCATGGTGTATCATAGCTTCACCTCCGCATGGAGAAGTGCGCGGAGTCTTCGATGGTCCTTGACTCGCCTGATGAAGCTCTAGCATGTTGTTTCTTTCTTTCAAGTTGGAAGGCTTGCCAGGCTCACTTGTTCGCGAAGGTGCATGTTCATTGCATTCATCCACTTCACATGCTTTGCTCCTTCGTTTGCTTCACATGCTTAATTCATTTGTCTATTGATGAACGTGTCTATTTGCATGTGCTCCCTTCATTCATCTCGTTCATCGTCTTGACATGTTTGTTAGTGTACCTATACCTGCAGTCACTCATGATGATATGACATCAAATCCAAAATATCCTAGTCTACCATGACACATGATCATTCAGATGCGAGTGACCAGGAGAGGTAGTAGGGATGTGATGCGGGATGATGGTTGTTGTGGAGGTAAATCCCCTTTGGGACAGAGGTGATCCCACTAGCGTAACTGAGGTCTAGCAACAATCAAACAACGCTAACACGTAGGCTCCTAATTGCAAATTAAATATTGATGATGAGGGCCTACCTCAAATCCAACGTTAGTGTTTGTGGAAGAGTCGTCGCTCCCGTTCTTTCGCTCCGGCTGGTCACAATCCTCGCGATCCTCACGCACGGACACTCGCACATGCAAAGAACAACACAAATACAAGCATAAAATCCAAGAAATGGAACTATATACTAGTCAGAAAGTGCATAACTCAAACATCATCATAAAAACAATGAGAGTGGAACCATAATGATAGTCGTCTATTATTATTGATAACAAAGAAGAATACAACCAAGTTCTGACGTCAAATCCTCGTTTGGCTGGGTGATCAGTAACACATGCCTTGCAAAGCTTGTTGGGGATGGGGAACAAGCCTCTCTCTCCTTGGTCACTTGGACAAAGATCTCCTCATAAAAGATGTAGCCTTATGGGATGAAAAAGGACCTCTTATGACATGAGCTTAGCAATTCTCAAGTATGGGGACTTAGATTCTAGAGCTTGAAGAGTAGAATTACTAACTAGCTTGTCAAAGGCAAAAGGACAAGCTTATATAGAGGAAGGAGAAGGAGATAAGATCATCCACCTGATTCATGGGATTGCCCTTATCATGAAGAAGCTTCCATGAGAGGTGGAGAACAACTTCCCCTCTATGGAGATACGAAGCCCAACTGATCTAACCCAAGCTGGAATCAGTTCATGGATAAGTTAGGAAGAACCTTCGGAGGTTTATTTGTTAAAAAAATTTACCCAAATGGTTGGCGCGAGTGCGACTATGGGACAGAACGCCAACTGGCGCACCGTCTTTGGAGAATTTCTTCCATTGGCGCGAGTGATACACAGGGGAACCGCGCCAATGGAAAAAGGGATATTTTTATGGGTATTTTGCAGAAGGTGTCTTCAGGGCATATGAAGTACATACTCAAGGGGATACAATGCAGGTGTTTTCAAGCTATGTCACTTCTCACAGGTCCCGGGATAGGTCCTCCAATGTGCGGGAGAAGGGGTCACAGGGACGGTGACAAACGGTGACAAATTACTGTGTAACAATGGCTCTGTTGGCCCTTGGTTTTGGTATATTTTTGCTTAAGGAAAATTACTTAATCCTTATATTTTCCATCCATTTTCCATCACATCCATCTCAATTTTTTGTCTTTTATGCATATTCAGGTGTTTAATTTTAATTTTGCAATTTCTAGAAGTTTTAATGAAAATTGAGTTTCAAGTGCAATTTTGGACAAAATCAGAAATTCCCGTAATAACTATGTGGATGACATATTTGTAGGACACTTTTGCTTGAGCTGAATGCATGAATGGAAATATTGGGAACTAGTACTGAACTAATTCCACTTGGTTCGGTCAAAACAAGCTTTATTAGGTCTGGTCAAGGTTGGTCAAACATGACTAGTCACCAGAAAATCCCTAGGAAATAGGGCAATTTTGAGATTTTATGGGATTGACCATATTTCTTGGGATGAATTGGATGAGTTCAACTTAGATAGGTGGATATGAGTAGATATGATTGTTAGAGATAATATAGATCAGTTTGTTTCATTAAACCTCTATTTAAAGCCAAGACTTTGATGGCTTTTGTAATGGAATGTATATGTAACTTTTGTATAATTTGAGTTGGGAGCTAATTTGAAGAACTTGTTTCATTCCAATTTGTTGTTCATGCTTGGTTGATTTACTGAAGTTGTTGTAGCTTAGATTTCATCAAGTGTGCAAGGCAAGGGTGGAGGGCCCCCACACCAAGCTAAGTACACTTATTGGTTCAATTTTCATAGGTTTCATAGACTAGTTTTTGTTTCAAATGTATTTAGATGTGTGATGATTGTTGAATGAATATTGGTTTAATTCTAATCTACATATGAAGGGACACAAAGGAATTTAAGTTAAATGCCCCTTCTATTTGATCTTGAACTAAAACTGAATTTCATTCTCCATTTCTTATTTGAAGTTATTTATGCATTTCTGGTTTGAAGCAATGGTGATTGTGATATAGTAGGATTGTGAAGAAGGACAATCTGGACCTCCTTAGTCAGGAGCCTCTTCTTTTACATCTTTTGCATCATAAACCATTGTTAGTTAGTGCTCTTAGATTTATCTTCATGAAAGTAGTATTGTAGGGAAGGACAACCTAGTTCTCCTAAGTTAGGAGCCTCTTCCCTCATATATTACATAAATGAATTAGAAATTGTTGAAATAGGTTTATATTTGTAATATGTACTTCGTTAAATCTTCAAATTTTATCTTCTAAACTTGATTATATCTGATGTCCATATACTGTGGATTTGCCTCCAAGTTTTACAAACCCGGATTGATAATTAAACGCTTGCGTTAATTTATGTTAATAAATTAGCCCAACATTTTGGCGTCGTTGCCAGGGAGGCAATTATCAGCATAGTCAAATAGAAAATAAAAAAAAACACTAAAAATTTAGCTAGTATACATTTCTCTTAGTTATGTTTCTTTATGCCTAGAAATAGAGATCCTAAAATTAGGTTCCCAAAACAAAACCCCCCAACAAAAACATAAAATCAAAAAAAAAATTCCAAATCGATTTGCAAGACAAGATCTAAAAAATGATGTTAAAGAATAGGCTACAACACTACTCCATTCTTCAACATTCTTTCTCATCAAATCTTTATGATCAGATAAATTTTCATGTCCAAACATTCATTAAAGTATATTTTTCAAATTTGGATATGAGTTTATTTATGATCTTGTTACAAAAATGGATGCATTGGAAATTCTCTTATACTTGAGAGAATGAATTATTTTTATAAAATAGAATATGATAGAATATAATAAATAAACAAGTCAAATGAATTCACAATAAGACTTCCATAATAAAATTTGTTTCAAACTATTTCTTCAAATCATTGTTCAATATTCATTTGAAAGGACTACATGGAAAAATGCAGTAAGAACAAGCCTATTTTGGGTAACCATATAGGATCATTTTGAAATCATGGTTTGTTTTACATATCTCCTGAAATCTAGTTTTTGGAATCCATTTTGAAGTTTTCAATTTATATCACAAATAAAAATGTGATCAAAATCAAAACTAGGTCTCAAGTGAAATTTTGAGGACAGAGTTAGTACAACCTTTATTTGAGGTGCCTAATGGAAATTTTTTTATCTGAAATTCATAGATAATATAGCCCTTCGAATCTAGTTCCCAAATCAATTTGAATCACTTCAATCAGATACCATATGAAAAATTTATTCTTGAAATACTAACTGCTTGTCGAAAACTCTACATAGTGACAATTCTAGGTCTTGACTGTTCATTGGCATATTTGGCATACCAAATCATCTTATTTTCAAAACATGTTTATATGAGAGATGTATATTCAAGTATAGATTAAGACACAATTTGAATCATCCAATTTGGAGATGAAATTAAGAAGTTATGACACATTTAGTGACTGCATGTCTTCAAAACAATATAGTAAAACTCTGCCTCCTAGGTCTATTCGTCACCAATTTTGTGATATCAAGCCTAAGAATTTTTAAAACCTGATTCTACTGGAAAGGAAACAATGAATTTAATTTGATAACCAAGTGGAATCACATTGATCTGATATTTATTGAAAGAGTTACACTTCAAACAATGATTGTTGGTCTAGTTAAAAATTAACAAGCATCTCTATCAAACATGGCACTCCTTATAATTTTTACCATATCATTTTAAACCATTTTGAAAACCTGTTTATATAGGAGGTAGCCATATTAATTCGCTTCAACTTGGATTTGGAATCACTCTAATTGGATATAAAACAAATATTTTGTAAACAAAATACCGCCGGGAAGTCTAGGCTGGCCACCATTCCTCAAGGGGTTAATAAATGCAATTTGTTTGTATATCATCTTTGGACTTGTTTTCTAAGAAATGCTTGTGATGATTTATATATTTATTGGAAGAAGAGAGACTATACACCTCTCTTCCTCCATCATCTAATATTGTATTGCGGGCAGGCACTATGTTTTTGCAGGTCATAGGAAGAATGAAGGAGTGAACTCCATGGATGAAGTAATTTTCAAAGTCAAATTCATATTCCAGAATATGAATACAAATTTTCAAGTCAAAGCAAAGTGAAAATTCACTTGATGTTGAGTTCATTCAATGAAACTCAAACTCTTGAAGCTTGCTCTTA
>APFE031002589.1:0-10579 GCA_000404065.3 Pinus taeda | reverse complement strand
TATTCATTAAAGTGAGATGAATGAGATGAAAATGAGGGATAAATGGATAACTAGATATGTTTATTAAAGCAAAATGAGATCAAATCTGGAGCCCAACATCTCTCCCATGCTTATGTTCAAGCATGTCCCCATGCTTGCTTGCTTCTCTTGGACCTTCTGCCTCCTGAAGTAGATGTTGTGCCTGTATCGGTTTCCCTGTCCACATAATCAAGTTCTGATCCCTGTTTGGCCTTTAAGATTGCTGCTTTGACCTTCTGCTTTTCATACTTAGCCTGCCATGTGTTTTTATCTTTCAGCCACTTAAATGCTTGTTTAGAGAGCAACTCATTTCTTCTTTTTAACTTGTTTAGTTCTTCCTGTAGTCTATCATTTGTTTTTGTTAACTTTGCATTTTCTTTTCTCTGAGCTTTATTCTCCTGTTTCAATTGCTTCTCAACAATTTTATTTATTCCAAGCTGATCTGTTAAGTCTTGTATCTTAGCCATATTCAGTTCTTTTTCAAAATCTTGAGTAGTTTTCATCAAAGATTCACCTGCATCATTGTCAAATATAGAATCTCTCTCAAGGGGTTCCTGTTCTTCTCGTCTCCTAGGAGAATAGGCTTCTACCTCCTTTTCAAAATCAACAGAATTTCTAGTCCTAGGAACAGAAATAGATGGATCAATCTCATGCATAGCTAACTTCTTTGCTCTGGTTCTAGGATAGAAAGGAGAGTTCATCATACTCCTATCCTCTTGTTCTACTTTATCTTGCATATCAACAAAATGTTCAGTAAAGTGATGTCTATGCATAAATTCCTGCCAATCTAACCCTGTTTCTTTCACCTGATATTCTACCAAGATTTTAATCAACCCTTGATGATATACCTGTGTGGCCTTTGGCTTATTTTCCTGTTTCACTGTTTCGATCATTTTAACAAGACTCTTATATAAGAAATATGGCAAATTTATTCTACCATCTCCCTTTATGTGCTGCAGCAATCTAACATGGTACAGATGAGCAATACTATACTGTTGGTCACAAGTCAAAAATTTCTGAATGATCATAACTAACTCTCCCCATGGTTCATTGAACCATTCACGAGGTATCCCCTTAGCTCTATCAAAGGTCCCTTTCCTGTTCTTTTCAAGGAAGAAAGTCCAAGCTTTCTCCTTGAAATGCAGACCCTTATGATAGTTTTCTCCTACCATAGGTAAGTTGAGGGCTTTGGACAAGAATTCCTGAGTCACTGGGATACTGAGTTCACCTATCTGAGTTTTATCTTGACTGAAATTATTGATAAACTCTTTAGTAATTTGTTCTGAATGACCATTAAATTTCTGAAGGAAACCTATCATGCCTGACTGATATAGCTTTTCTATTGTTTCTTTTCCCCATTGCTCTATGTGAAATTTGGGTTCTACCCGGTTCGTCATTATCTCTGTGAACCAATAAATGTAATCCTTAGCTGTTACTAATTTCATATTTGACAAGGATAATGATTATTGTTTCTAAATGAAATCGTAAAAGCTATGAGGCTTACCTGCCCTTTCTGATTCAACTTTAAGTCTCTGCTACCTTTCCTCTGTATAAACCTGTGTCAAATCCCTGTTTCAAAGCATACCAATCTGAATACCCATGATCAATACTCTGTCCCCTGTATATTTAAATCATAAATACACAAACAAAACTAACCATGTTTTTCAATCAAAACAACATGATTACTAAAAGCATAAGAAAAATTTTTGCTTTTAGTCTCTTCTAAACATCCTCTGTGTATTTATAATCAAAATTCTTCCTCGGCCTCAAAGCATTCTCTGTATTTCTAATGACTGTATAATGTAAAACAAATTTTCCTCTCGGCCTTCCAAAGTTTGACTACAAACTGCACTGTCTTTTTAACAAAAATTTTGAAACCATGGTTGAATATACAGACAACTCACTCTCGGCCTCTCAGAAGTTTGACTACAACTGCACAAAAATTTTTGAAACCCATGACTGAATATATAGACAATTGCACTCTCGGCCTCTCCTCAAAATATCACTGTGTATAAAAACGCATGAACCTAGAGGGCTTTCACATACGCTCGGCCTCTGTTCATCGAATGGAAAACATGCAAAAATTAAAAAAATTTAATCAATGCTCTCGGCCTCAGGGCATGACCATGCAACGTGGTCTGGCAACAAACAATTGCAATCAAACAAATCAATTTAAGGATGGTTTCGAATGGTTTGACAGGCACAAACATGAGTCATTCAATAAAATGGACGCGGTTGACTATGGCAACTACAGCATTCCCCTGCTTCCTTTTCGACATTTCTTCCACTGCACACCCGTTCATATATATTCAACAGTCAAATTAAATAAACATGCCCGCATGTTGTTTGGTGCAGCTCTGGATTACAACCCTTATGGCCTTTGGTGACAATCGATGGTGCAATGGCAACATATATATATATACACTTGGCGGCTTTCAACAAAAAGATATGACTCCAGTTCAACAATGTTTATACTCAGTTATTTAATTGCCCTTGGCGCATTATATGCATACAATCCTCACGCTCTCTATCGTGTAATACATGCAACCCTTGAATTGGAGTGCTGGCCGATTCATTTCCATTGTTTATGCAATTAAAAACGGATGCATTTAATCCTATGTGCTGTTAACACGAAGAGATATCCCGGATTTGTGGTATTACCTGGCTGTCACTGGCCGCGCGGGAGGTAAACAACCATCGAATCCCCTCCTTTTCGGGCTATCAAACTGCTGTCAACAAGCAAACCCTGTGAGTAATGATAGATTCTAGTTGATCTCTAGTTCGCCGAGCGCAAATCATGCATAAGCTTACCGTGTTGTTTACCAACTTCGGCGTCCAACGTAGAATTATTCTTAAAGCTCTCTCAGGCTTTCTCCGACCTTCCTTTACTGCTCTGCTCTCAACCCCGACCCTCTGAGCTCTTGGCGATGAAGAAATGGGTTTGAATTGGGCAGGGGAGACTCTTATGACCGTTTGCTATGGTACCTGGTTTTCATTAGATGGTGGTAATGGTGACAGGGCCGTCCTCATTGACTCAGTCGCCCGACTGAGTCATGAGGATGGCCGTATTTTCTTTGGTTCAATGCATCCCTGCCGCCGTTCCTCCAACCAATCGGTCTTCAGCCTTCATACACCGTGGCAAGACCGGACCTGTGCGCCGTTTTTTTGACTCATTGCTCTCATACCTTTCGTATAACCATTTCTTTGCAATGATCGCTGGTTGATATGGCGTCGTTTTAATATCATTCTCCACCACTGCATATAGCCTCCTTATATCACCGTGTTGCAACCCTTCGTCGTTTTCATAATTGCCATGACAAATAGATATACCATAGTTGCCTTTGATTTGTATTGCGCATTGTTTTATGTTTTCCAATATATATATGCGCATTTGCTTTATGTTGCATACATATATACCATAGTCATATTCTCTTATGACCATATATGACTTGCATTGCCCGCTTCCTTTGTATTATATGCTTGCACTTGTTAGGGTTTATAAATATGTTTCCTTCGTTTTTTATAACCCTATGCCTTTTAATATATATGCACTTTATATATAACCTTTTGTCATATGCATATTTCCTTCTAACATTATTAGGTTATGTCTTTTATAAAATCTGAGCGCCTTATAACCATAATGTTTCTTTTCAAATGCTTTAATACTTTAGTGCATAACATATAATATCGCCTTTATAATTTTAAAAATGACCATTGAGGTCATGTTTTAAAATTATAATCATTCTAATGCTCTTGGTTCATGTGCAGGTACAAGAGTGGTCCCAGTTTGATCATTTTGCATTCAATGAAAAATATCTAGGGAAATTTGATATGAATGGAATGGAATATGAAATAGGGGATGTAGGGTATATATGTGGGAAATAATGTTAATGAATATTTGCAGATATTAACTTCAATTAAATCAAAACTAGAAGTTCCTACAAAATTTGAAATTTTAAGCACAAAATGGCGTAAAATATACTCCCTTGCTGTTGTTTGTACAGGTGATATGTACAGGTGCCCCTTGATGCTGTTTATACAGGTGGAATGTTGGATCCAAAATATGTTTGGACAAATGAAAAGTAGCCTTTTATTTCTGCTTCTTGTTTACTATGCTCTTTTGCTGTTGTTTCCTTCAGGTCCCTTTGAATGATGTTTTTCTTTCAGGTCCCTTCGCAATGTTTTTCTTTCTGGAATGATTTAATCTGCTGCAACTTGTTTGCTTCAGGTCCCTCTGCAATAGTATTTCTCAGGTCCCTCTGCAATGCTTCCGGTATATTGTCTCAGCTCTGATCTGGTTCTGCTGCAACAAGTTTGCTTCAGGTTCAAAGTGGACAACACAATCCTTTGGCTGTAACAGCTAAAGGCTTGCTATAATCCTCTCCCTCGTTGAATGTTTGACTTGTCCTCAAGTCAACTGTTGAGAGGCCCTGCCTTGACATTAAGTAAGAGTAGTAACACAAGAATAGAGAATTCATAGAGTCCAGGTTTCCCTGGTTTTCCTCTATGAATTCATGTTTGCTGAGTGCCAGTTGCCTGGTTTTCACTAGCAAACAATTTATTTTTTATTTTTTATTTATTTTTTATTTTTTATTTTTTGTTTTCATATATGTTTTCTCTTTTTTTTATTTTGTTTTTTTTAACTATACATATTTTTTATGCTTTTTCAGAACTGGAAGATGGCATAGCCATTATTTCCAGTCCATTTTCTTGGATCAGTTGTTTCATAAATATCTCTTTGCTAATAGGCTGATGATAGACTTTCAGCCTATGACCATTGACAACAAATGAGGTGGGGTCCTGGTCGATGGTCTTTATCCTCATAGCTCCATTGTCGAAGATTTCCTCAATTTCATATGGCCCCAGCCAATGTGTTGTAAATTTTGCTTTGAAATCCCTGAATTTGGAGTCGAATAATAACGCCCAGTCTCCCTTCTGGAATGTCTTGGTTTTGATGTATCGATCATGCCATTTCATCCTCTGTTGCTATACTAGTGTTGTCTGTTCAATGGCTTGTTGACGCTTTTCATCCAATTGGTTTAGTTCCATGATTCTCTGTTGTTGTGCCTCGGTGAGATCCATGCCCAACTGTGCTGCTAATCTGTAGGTTTGTATTTGAAACTCAATGGGCAGTAAGGCTTCTTTTCCATACACCAACTGGTATGGACTAAAACCAGTTGTATTTCGCCATGTGATCCTATAAGCCCATAATGCATCCTTGAGTTTTTCAGACTAGTCCTTTCGATTAAGCTGCACTATCTTAGTCATAATATTTTCTAAGACCTTGTTTGTGGATTCTACTTGACCATTTGCTTGCGGATGATACGGAGTAGATTTTCTGTGCTTTATCTTGTATTTTTCTGTCAGATCCCGCACTAATTTTGAGGTAAACTGCGCTCCTTGATCTGTCACTATTTGTCTTGGTACTCCATATCGCACAAAAATTTCTTCAAAGAGGAAAGTAACCACTGTGTCCTCTGTCGCTCTGCTTACTGCTTTGGCCTCGACCCATTTTGTTACATAATCCGTGCATACAAGAATGTATCTTTTTCCATTTGACGACGGATTAATGGGTCCCACAAAATCAAGTGCCCATTGTTCGAATGGCTCAATGAGGACTTGAGGCCTTAGTGGCATTTCATCTGACAGGATGGGTCTCCCTACTCTTTGGCAACTGTCACACTGTTTGACATATGCCTTGGAGTCCTTGAAGATAGATGGCCAGTAATAGCCCAATTGCAGCACTTTGTATGCTGTTCGTTTGTCTGCAAAATGGCCACCACATGGTTCGTCATGACATGCTCTAAGTATATCTAGTATTTCATCTTCACGTACACACTTTCAAATCATTAGATCAGAACCAGTATAAAACAAATCACCATTTACCCAGCTATATCTAGAACTTTCTCTAATTATCTTCTTTCTTTTCTTGCTTGTAAAGTGATTTGGAAATTGTCCAGATGACAAGTAATTTGCAATATCAGCAAACCAAGGGGTTTTTACTGTGATTGCAAATAGATGTTCATCCGGGAAGTTATCTATCACAGGATTTGGGTCTTCTGGTGTTTGGATGCGGGACAGAAAGTCAGCAACCTAGTTTTCCTTACCGGGTCGGTCTTGGATTGTAATGTTAAATTCTTGCAATAACAGGAGCCATCCTGTAATTCGCCCATTAGTGATGGGTTTGTTCATCAAGTATTTTATTGTTGAATGATCTGTGTGAATAAACAATTGATATCCTGTTATGTAATGCCTGAATTTGTTTACTGCGTGTATTACAGCTAACATTTCTTTTTCAGTGACTGTATAGTTTGCTTTTGCAGGTGTCAGATTTTTACTAATAAAGTATATTGCATAGTGAAGCAAATTTTCTTTCTGTCCTAAAGAAGCGCCAATCGCTGTATCGGATGCGTCAGTGGAAATATGAAATGGTAAAGACCAATTTGGTCCACGAAGTATAGGTGCCACTGACAATTTGTCTTTTAGAATTTGAAAAGCATTTTGACAGCTAGTAGTCCATTGAAATTCAATGTCTCGTGCTAGTAGTTTAAACAAAGGTTGTGCTATTTTACTAAAATTTTCAATAAAGCGTTTGTAATAGCCGGCATATCCCAAGAAACTTATTACCTCCTTCTGTGTTGTAGGTGGCATTAAGTTATTCAGGACTTCAATTTTAGCTGGATCCACCTTAATTCCTGATGCAGAAATATGGTGGCCCAGCACTATTCCCTCTGTTAACATCATATAGCACTTCTCATTGCTTAATGACATATTTGTTTCGATACATCTTTGTAAGACTTTTTCAAGGTTTTTAAGGCAATCATCATAGGTATTTCCGTAGACTGTAAAGTCATCCATATACACTTCTACACATTCATGTACCAGATCAGCAAAAATTGCAAGCACTGCTCTTTGAAAAGTCGCAGGTGCATTGCATAACCCAAATGGCAAAACATTGTATGCATAAGTTCCCCATGGGCATGTAAATGTAGTTTTGTCCTGGTCTTCGGTTGCTATCTTGATCTGATTGTATCCGCTAAACCTGTCTAAGAAAGAAAAATATTTCTTTCCAGCTAGAGAGTCCAGCACTTGGTCAATGAATGGTAGAGGAAAATGATCTTTTAATGTTGCTTTGTTTAGTTCGCGATAATCTACACATACCCTCCACTTGCCATTTTTCTTTGGAACAATAACTAATGGTGAAACCCATTGACTATTCGAAATAGGATAAATGAATCCGACACTCAACAACTTCTGCAATTCTTCTTTTACTATTTCCTTCATTGTAGGATTCATTCGTCTTTGCGGTTGTCTAACAGGTTTTAGTTTATCATCAGTGTAAATGTGGTGGGTACATGTGTTTGGATGGATGCCTTGCATATCAATATAATCCCAGGCAAATGCTTTTGAATATTTCTTTAATAATGCAATTACCTCTTGTTCTTGTTGTGATTGCAGTTGGTTTCCTATATTGAGAGTTTTGCCAGGATATACCTCAATTGTTTTGATTACAGGATTGGAAATTGTGCTTACAGGAAAAATGTTTTCAAAAGAATTTTGCAAAGTTGAAATAGTACAAGTTTCCTGGAAATACTGATTTAAAAGGTTATCAGCAGCTTCATACTGTTCTCGTCTAAGCTGCTCTGAAATATTTGGTTCTGAAATGAAAATATCCATCAAATCTTCATTCCCTTCCTCTTCTCTAAAATCATAGAATTGATTAATACTTAAAACTGTTTTTATTTGCTTGTTTTCCTGGGTTTCAAGTACTGATTCTAAAGAAGTGGTTTGTGCAGGTGAATAGAGTGTGATGTGTTTCTTTTCATCTCCATGCGAGATAATCATACTTCCTGATCTGTAGCCAATGAAGGCATCAGCGGTGGCTAACCATGGCCTTCCGAGAATTAGAGGGTGTCCTCCCAGATTTGTTTTTGGTTGCAGAATAAGGAAGTCAACAGGATATTCCCATGAATCCAGAGAGACTATGATGTCTTCTATTATTCCTTCCGGAACAACTTTAGATCTATCTGCTAGTTCTAATACTGTTGAAGTTGTTTGAAGGTCATTTAGTTGTAAAGCTTTCATTGTCTCTAATGTCATTACATTGATAGCTGCCCCTAAGTCTATTAATGTATTAGGTACTGAAAAATTATTGATTGATATGGTAACCATAGGGATACCAGGATCAATATATTTTTCTACCGTAGTATGTGTAGACATAAGGCTTGCTAGCTTTCCAATGACTTGGATTGTAGTGGGATCTTTTCTTTTTCTTCCAGATTTCTTAATGCATAATTCCTTTATTGTTTTAGCATAGATAGGTATTTCTTTAATTGCTTTTAACAAAGGAATTTTTACATATGCATTTTTCAGTTCATCTAAAATATCAAATTCAGGAAGGGTTATCTCTTTTGATTGTTCCACTAACCTTTCAGGGTAAGGTGGAGTTTGAGTAGTGATTGATTTACCTTTCTGAACTTGTATTTCAGTTTGTGCTTGTTCAGATGATTCTCCCTGTTCAGCTGGTTCTTCTATAATTGGAGGGGAATCCTTTTGAAGTACTTTACCAGACCTTAAATGGACATCATTTAGAGGAAGAATTGAGTAAGTAGGAAAATATGTTGCCTCCTCTACATTATATGCTGATTTGTCCATTTTGTTATTTGGATTGGCCACTGGTTGGGCAGGCAATTGTGTTGGTCTTGGTTGATTTGATGGTAACTGTAACTGTTGTTGTTGTGGCAGCATTGGTGGTGGATTCTGCTGTGGAAATGGAATGGATGGCAGATATGCAGAATTTTGCTGTTGGAATGGCATAGATGGAGGATATGGAGGATATGAAAATGGCTGTTGGTACTGCTGCTGGTAATGTTGTTGGTATTGTTGAGACTGTTGTGGTTGCTGGTTTCCATAACCATATCCCCGCCAACCTTGTGCAGGTTGTTGTTGATATTGCTGTGGAGGCCAAGCTTGCCACGGCATAGGAGGGTTCCAAGGATTATAAGATGGATAAGCATAATTTTGCGGAGGAATTTGCTGTTGATTTGGCTGAGGCATTCTAGGTGGCCATGGTCTCCTTGGTGCAACATAATAGAAACCTTCTGCCCCTTGCATTTCATCTATTGAAGTATTTTGCAGTTCTTTTAATGTTACACATTGTTCTGTGGAGTGATTACCTGTACAAAGACCACACACTTGAATGCTATCTAAAGGACAATCTCTCAAAGGATGTTTCTTCTTACATTTTGAACAAAATATGGCTAAGGCTTTTTCTTCTTCTTCCTTTTTCTTATTAGCTTTTAGCACATCTACTTGTGTCCCTAATGTACTCAGAAGATCTGTTTTGAAATTCTCCAATAGACTTCCTATTTCAGCCCTTGTTATTCCTCCTGCAGCTGACTTTGCTGCTTTAGAACTTGCTTCTCTTCTTCCGGTCTTTGATCTTCCTCTTGAATATTTCTGACATAATTCAACAATTTCATCAAATGGGAGATTTGAAATATCCCCCTTACCCATGACATTTAAAATGTCAAGGTATTCATCCCTTATACCTTTGAGGAAGATAGTGCGAATAGTTTCTTGATTTAGGGAATGTTGTTTAGACTTTTGAAGATTATATGCAAACCGTTCTAAATATTCTTCTAGATTTTCATCTTCTTGTTGTGTCATTCTAAACACATCTTCCTTTGAATCTCTAGATCTGCAATAAGCCTGATATTTCTTAAGGAAGACAGTTCGCATATCATCCCAAGAAGCTATTGTTTGCTCACCTAATCCCATAAACCATTTTAAAGCTGCTGCTTTTAATGTTGCAGGAAAAAGACGAAGTTTATGGACATCATCCGTATAACCATATGTTCTACATAAGATATCGAATTCAAACATGAATGAATCTGGATCTTCGGTAGACATTCCATAGAAGGTGGGCAACACAGAAGGTGGAATGTTTTTCATTTTTACTTCTTCTCCTAGTATTGCACTGGTATCTATGATTGGGAAACCAAAGGTTGCTTCTTGGTCCTGTCCATCTTCTTGTCTTTTTCTATCATTTTCTGTCTTTCTATCTTCCTCTCTCTTCCTCCCCCATTCTCTTTGTTGTCTTTCATTTTCAGCTCTTTGTTCCTCATCATTGAGATGGACAGATCCATGTCCTTCTGCCATTGTTTGATTTGTTTCAATTTCAGGTGGAGGTTCAAGTTGTGGAAAGATAGGCGGATCGATAGATGGAAAGACAGATTGCTTGCCTTTCTCTTTTGGTTTTCCGGAAGTGGAGAATTTTTGCTTTGTTTCCCAAGCAGACAATGTTTGCCTTTCAATCAAAGTTAACCTTTGACCGCTTCTTTGTTTTTCAATCAGCTCTTCAATGAGTGGATTACCAGTAACAGGTGTATGTGATGATCCTATTTCTATTCGAGGGGGGTTTTTGATAAATCTACCGGAAGGATCTCTAACTCTAGGCATAAAGAATCATAATTAAGAAAATGAAATGTAACTAATGTTTTTGTTTATTTTGAATTTTATCTTTCTATAGATTATGCCGATATTTGCCTCCCCGGCAACG
>APFE031002581.1:0-10235 GCA_000404065.3 Pinus taeda | reverse complement strand
GGTTGAATTAGTAAATAATACTCTTTATTTGTCTAACATGATTTCCCAATGTACTCCAGGCCAATTAACAGCAACAAAGATGTTGGAGCATTCATGCTACCCAGAGCTGGAGAAAAATGGAAGGTTAATCGTAGGGATCAACAGTTTAACATGGGATGCCTATTGGTTCTTCTTAGTGAAGCCGCACAGCTAGAGAGTCGCCTTAAAATGCCTCACAGATGCTATCAGGTATATCATACCCAATATTCAGGATGCCACCTTTGCTGCCCAACTTAGCTTGCGCCTCAATAGACCACCCGAAGTGGAGCCAATGCTTGTGATAAGCCAGCTCAGGTTTAAAGGCAAGCAGCTTGAGTCATAATTCACATCGCCGACTGCCAGATCGCCCCCAAGAAGATAGATAGCATTTATTGATGCCAATTTAGTAGGATTTTGTTTCATAGATTTTTTTAGCTTAGTAGTATTTATAGACCCTTTCATGCATTTAGAAAGGGTCATAAGGTTTTGTATATAACTTAAACCCTGAAGTTGCACTATTGTACTTCAGGGGTATTCTTTTATGAAATTGGACCAATTATTCTGATTTTGATGAGGAAGGTTTTTATACAAATGTGCACTACTGTCTTTGTTTAAAAGCATTTATGTGTTGAAGGAAGAATTTCGAATAGCGATTGATATTTGGGATTGATTAGCAGTTCACATGGTACTATTATCTGCGTCTGAACTCATTCCTGTTATATGAATTGTTATTTAATTGCTCTCGCTATTATCGCTTATATATATGTGTTTTAACAGCATCCTTTATGCATCCCACTATTGGCTATTTATATCATGCTTTTCTTTCAATCGTATATGTATCAATGATATAAATGATGAATGCAGTAATTTGTGTTAATCGCTTCGTTTGACTATTCATATGAAGTAACCTTTAAATGATTGAATATCTGTGTTTATTTTACAGAGTCATCTATATGCCTGTTAAATAGATAAGGATTATTAAACGCTGCATTTCAAATGAATAAGTTGTTCCCAGGATTAGTATTAGTTTTCTTATTTTTGTTAATAGAATAAGCTAGCCGCCTATCATTAAAACAGACAACTCATCACTCATCCATCCCTTTTATTCATTATCGGGAAACTGGTCCTGTTATATCCAGTCGGAGCCACCATCCCAAACGGAAAAGGAGTTGTACTAAGGTCCAGACCGGGTGGTTATCCCCCAATGTTGTTGCAGCAATTTTTGAGGCCTCAACAGACTGTTATTGATTTCAGGTGGCTAACACTCACAGAGATTACCTGCTTGAAAAGGGTGGTTTTCTCTCTCTAATGCCTAGCCACGTGGCAGTCAGTGTATGGGCTTGGGTAGAGCCCAACCAATACCACTTACCACCTACGGCCCACCCGAAATCCCACTCATTTTGGAAGTCAAAACATATATCATTGCATCTAAAAACCCTTTCGAGTCCGTTATATTGCCCAATTCACATTTCCTTTGGTTTTCATTTATTTAACGAAAACGTGAATTGACATTAAAAAATGCCTTTTTATAGATGTCAATATATATTAAATATCATCTATAACCCCATCGAGTCTGGCTATCACAAGTCATATTATATCGGCCCCGCTCCATTGTATTACTCCGACGCGATATTGCGATGCGATTGATCACAATCGCATATCGCATAGACCCCAGGCCGTTTGTATGTGCTCCTTTGTAATCTATCGATTGCGATATTGCGAGTTAACCTGGGTCGTCGATTTGTGTGCTTGACCGACAGTCCTTATTGACCTGCACTGATCGCTATTGCATATTTCATATGGTAGCCTCTGATATCCTCCACCGACTGTGATTTGCCAATCAGATCTGGACCGTTGATCGGCTAGATCCGACGGCTCCTATGCGTCATTCCTTTGACTCTGATAGGCTTGTTTTCCACTGTTTCTTCATGTTTTTCGCTCCCGATAGTGTTTTCCACCTTTTTGTGAAGGTTTTCCTTTTGCGATAGTTTTGATTTTTGAAGAATTAGAGGATCCATTTTGGATCACGCCTTCCCACTGAAAAAGATTTTGGACCACCAAAAGTTGGTTTTTAAGCATCGATCAAGTGAGGATATAGCTTCCTCACTTGTCCAATTTCTATGCATTGTGCACTGCTTGGTTTTGAACCTTTGAGTCTGATTCTAAGGTACTCAACATCCCCTCTGTGCGTAGTTCTCACCTTCCTGTCCAAAACTGTATCTTCCTGCAACTCATTGAGATATTCAAGCAACAGATCATCAATAGAAGACAACTGACTTTTCTCTTTGGGCTTCAATCAATGAAGGTTCATATAGTCTCAAGTTCTCTACATTAATGACTGAATAGATATGCATATAAGTTGGCAAATCAAGGCGAAAAGCGTTTTCACCAATTTTCTCAAGTATCTTGAAAGGCCCATACCTTATTGGCTTCAACTTCTTACCTTCACCTTGCATTTTGTCTTTGCTAATGTACAGCCAAACTTGATCACCAACTTGGAAGCTATGCTTAATTCGATGCTTGTCATGCCTTTCCTTATACTTGGCCTGGCTTCTTTCCAATTGTTCCTGCACTGCCTGGTGAATTTCTTGGATCTGTTCAATGAACCTAGTTTCTTTGTCCACATCATTGTGTCCATCAACTGTTGTGTCTTTACTAAAGACAAAATCCAAGGGAGACTTTGGTGCAAAACCAAAACGAGTCTCAAAAGGAGATCTTTGTGTAGAAGAGTGCTTGGCACGGTTGTAAGCATGTTGCACATAACACAAATGTTCATCCCAAAGCTTGGGATGCTTACTGCAATAGCCCCTGAGAAACTGGATCACTGTCTTGTTGACCATTTCTATTTTACCATCTATTTGTGGATGAAATGTTGTGCTCTTCTCCAATCTGGTGTCCATCAACCCCCATAGACTTGACCAAAACTTCCCAACAAATCAGGAATCTCAATCATATACAATAGAAATGGGTAACCCAAAATGAACCCATACATGTTGAAAGAACAACTTCGTTGTTTATTCAGCTGTAATTTGCTTGTTACAAGGTATTAAAATACACATTTTGCTGAACCTATCCACCATAACATATAAATAATCATGACCTTTTCTAGATTTTGTAAATCCCTCAACAAAGTCCATGGAAACACTTTCCCCAGGACGACAAGGAACTGGAAATGGAGTGTACAAGCCTAATTTTCTATTGTTGGGCATGATTTTAGCACACATAGTACACCCTTTAATATATCTAGAAACTATTTCATGCATTCTTGGCCAATAGCAGAACCTTTGCAGTTGTGCAATTGTTTTACTTACACCAAAATGACCTGATATAAGAGAAGTATGTGCTTCTCGGATTATGTTAACTCTTTCAATTTGCGGAATGCATAACTTTCCCAAATGATACAAGGGTTGGTCCTTAACATAATAATCCAATTATTCTACTTGATTGCCATGACTTAAGGTTGCATATACATCTTTAAAATCTACATCTTGAGCATATTGTTCAATATAGCTGTTTGGTCAATTTAGTGTGATCTAAATTGCTATTTATAATGTCAACCCAGGGTTCGTAAACTGACGAAGTGAGGTGTACTATATGTACTTAGATAACCATTTCCTTAGGCTTTTGTCGTTTTAAGCTTTTTAGTTTGTTTTTGGATTTTATTTTTCTTTAATGTGTGATGATGAAAGTGAAGTGTGAAGTGTGTGGAGTGTAGATGGTGATGATTTCTAAACTTGAAAAATGCTCAAAAGAAAGCTTTACAGTAACTAAAATGAAATCAATTCTTAAGAGAAAACAAATGCATCAAATAGCGAACTAATGGCAATGGCCCAGTATCCTTGCTACTGAAAATGAAAAGAAAGAAAAAACTTGGAAAACAACTCAAACTTAAAGCAAAGAAGCTAATTCACATTACTTTAACTTTTCAGATCCTTTGCCCTTTGGCTCAATCTACCTGATGGGAAGTAATCATAAACAAGTTAAGTAATATGATATTTAAATGTTCAAGAAAGTAAATTGCATAAAAGAAACTAATCACACTACTTGAATTCTTCAAATCCTTTACCCCTCAGCTCAATCTACCTTGGGGAAGTAATCATGAACATATCAAGCAATATGATAACTAAATGTAAATTGCAGAAAAGAAATTAATCACACTACTTAAACTCTTCTAGTCCTTTACCATTCAAATCAATCTACTTTATGCAAAGAAACCATGAGTAAGTAATATGACAACTAAATCACACTACAGTTAGTAATATTCTGATTTCCTGCTGATATAGTCATTTGACCATAGAAAGAAATCATAAATTGTTAAGCAGTATGATATCTAACTAGTAGAAAAAGAAATAAACAAATAACAACTTGAAAAGGACAATGTTGAATGTAAACTGCAGAAAATAAAAGTTAGCAGGAAGGACAAGATGATCTCATATGCCAAAAGTAATAAAAAAATGAAAGATTGCCCAGGCTGCCTAAGAGAACCTACAAAAAGCACTGATCAGTTTACAGCTCTAAGAAAACAAGAGTAAAGATATGAACAACAGAAACATAAAACATATTATGTACAACTAATGATAAAACAAAAGCATAATGAAACTAAACAAATACTTTACAGGGCTTCAACGTGCAGGGGCCCTCTGCCACTTCAGCCAATCAAATAATCACACGACTATCTTCAGAAAGGTCTTCTCATGTATTTAAATCAACAACATATATAACAGTGGGGTGATAAGATAACCAGCAACGTGCGGAAATTATATAAACAGTTCAGAATTTCTATGCATCAAAAAGTCTCTTTACAGTGTTCAACAACGCATTATTTATAATGTAAAAATACTACAGTTAACTAATCAACTACTATGCTATTAACTGCGTTCCATAGACACGTAGATATCTTCAGCCGAGATCTAGTGTAACTTTCGTTATGCTTCTTAAATCTTCGGAGTGGTTGGTTGTTAGATTCATTGTTCAAGAACGATCCCAAGGTGCGCTGGAGCCTCCGTGAGCTGGGAACTAGGCCACGTATCATTCACGTGCCCAAAACAATGACGTGCAACTGTTGAACTCTTTGGTTGGCCACGTCTTTGACTTTGGTTGACCGCGACCTCTAGTGGATGATTTGGCCGGTTCGAAGGGACATGATCCATGTACATGCCATTTAGAGCTTGCCCATGTAGCCCGTTCCTTCAAAAGACACCTAGAGCACAACTTTTAACAAAATAGCTGCGGAATCCTGTGCTGGCTGCGAAATTGACAAGTTTCCGCAGCTGCATGAACAAAAAAACTAAACCAAACAACAGACATTAGTATAGTCAGAAAACCATATAAACAGTCCTTTTTAAACTATAATGCAATGATTTAACGACTGGATGAACGGAGTGAATGGAGAATGAGGGCTAAGAGGGTGTATGGGAAGGTGCAAGGTTGAGGTTCAACATACCCCCACTGTGAAGGTGTTGCATGTCCTCATGCAACCAAAATTGAGTGGTTTCCCTTTTAATCCACATGCTCTGAGGCTTCTGCAAGGACATCTAGTCCTCTTTTCCTTTTCTTTGATGCCAGCATCATCATCATCCTTGGTTTTCTAACCAGACATTTGAACTTGAGGTTAATTATAGCTCTGCTTAACTTTTTGCATCTCTTCTTCAGTCTTCTATTCTTCTTCTGCCACAGTCCTAAATGAAGCATGGTATTATCATAGACCATTTTGTCTACCTTACCCTGCTCTTTGAGTGTTTCATTTTCTTGTATTATGTGTCTATTTAGGACTTCTAGCTCAAATACTTCTTGTTTCAGAGACTGAACCTGTGCATCAAGTGGCAGAGAAGTACTTGGTCCTGCAGCTGATTGTTCTAAGGATTCTAGGTAATTGTATACCTCTTGCTGATTAGGATCCACCTCAGGTGATTTTCTCTGTCTAAAATCAAAATCTGGTGGAGGAGGACTGCTTGCTCCTCCTGGCCGAAAAGGACTTTCCTCTCATGGAGGACTTGTTTCAAGGCTTGGCTGTTCTGGAGATTTCTCAAGTATTTCTTCACTTAAATCAATAAAGTGGGACTGATCTCCCTTGGTTTTCTTCCATTTTCCTTTTAGCCGAGAGCTCCTTCTCAAGGATGAACTCATACTGTCTTTTCTGCACTCTGTTTCCCTTTCTGCTGTTTCTTGGCCATGGCAGCAGCTTTGAGATCTACTAGCCTTTCTGACAGAGGCTGGTAGTCTTCTTCTAAGTATTTCTCAGGTGATGGAGAGACCTCTTGAGTGGTAATTTTGCCCTTTCCTTTCTTTTGTTTCTTGTTCTTGGGCTGGTCTTCTTCCTCTTTTTGGACAGTTTCTTCAATTTCTTTTGGAGGGGAGTCTTGGGCTGTAACATTTTTATCCCTCCTCTACTTTTCCTTGGGATTTTTGATGGACTACTTCCAGAGGCTTCAGATGGCTCTTGGAAGTAGTTTCTTGTTAGAAATTGTTCCCAAGTATCCTTAGATTTCTTTAACTGCTCCTCAATCAGAATTCTTATGAGCCCATGATGGTAAAGATGTGGCTCAATGTTACCTACATGCTTTTGAACCGTAACACTCATCTTCTTTAAACTTGCCAGCAGGAAATGTGGTAAATTAAGAACGTGGCCATCTATAAAATTCATCATTAACCTCACATGATACATGTACATAGAGCCAAAACGTCCCTCACATGTAATAAATTTCTGTATGACCAACAATAAACCAGACCATTCTTCTTTCAATACATGCACAGGGATGCCTCTGGTGAATACGGTGGTATCCATACCTTGATTTCGTAGCATGTTTCTCCAAATTTGATCATCTACGCTCTTATTTTTGAACCATCTTTCTCCGTCTTGAGGCAGGCCTGTAGCTGCTGCTATTGTGGCCTCGGTCACCGCAAATTTTAAGTCTCCCACCTCTACTGTCTGTTCATTAAAGGACCTTGCAAAGGTTTTAGTCACTTCCTTATTATACCCTTTGAATTTCTGAATAAACCGGAGCCATTTGGATTTCTTTAATAACTCCTTGACTTGGGGATAACCCTCCAAGTATTTTGATCCTTCCGGCTTGGCTCTCAGCAATTTTCCCATCCTCGGCTTTAAATTCACTGAGGGTTTTTCTACGTATGAGGGTTAATGAAGAATGGCTCTGTCACAGGGTTTTTAGGAAAGACTGTAGTGACTGTAATCGGGGTTTAGGATGACTGCAGTGGCTGCAATCAAAGCGTCAAGCAAACTATAGTGACTGCAGTCGGAAATAGAGGAAATGCCCGAATCACAAGAAAAACATTGGGTGAGCAGTGGTGACCGTGATCGAGTTCATAAAATGAGCATGAGTATATGCGGGGATTATGATATGAGTGGAGTAACGGCCGGATTCTCCCAAGTCAGGTGACTGTATGTGAGATTTACATGTCTCAAGCAGACGGCTGTGGAAATTATGGCTGGGAAGAGCCGTAATACAATAGGTCACGTCTTAGGAGTACGGGTCATAAATAGAAGTATAGTCATTTTTGAGTTTGAACTCGGAGTAATCATAAGACTGTTAGGAAAAATGAATGCGAGGTGTATGGAATGGTATTGCGGAATATGAATGGTAGTGGGTAAATATATTAAATCATTGCACATAGAAGAACCGGTTATGGGTTAATAACTATACATAATGATGACTTGAAGTGTTGTTTGATAGAGATTTTTGATCATACCTTTGGACACTTGTCATTCTTTGCTCAATATTTCTAACCAGTTGCTCATTTTTTGATATTTTGAAGATGCCCCATGTCCTTAGCTCATGTACACCTGCATTGCATACTTTTGGCACTAACAGTTGATTGTATTTTGAAAACAGAGTGATGCTGGCTGTGGAAATCGTTTCTAGCTGCGGAAACGGTGGCCAGCTGCGGAAACTGAAACAACACCCCCTGATTTGCACAAAGATAGTTTAGAGAAAAATAGGTGAATGAAAATAGTCCTGAAAGGGGACTTTTATTGATGAAATGGAATGGAATGAAAATGAAGTGAAAATGGAGTGAGAATGATGATGAAAATGAAATGGAAGTGGAGTGAAATGGAATGAGTGAGTGAGATGGAGTGAAGATGGAGAGAACATGAGAGGAGATTTTTTTTGGAAAATATAGAGTGTCAGGTGCCCCTGATTTTCACTCCATATTTTCTGTATAAGACTGCCAATCCATGATTGGTTTTTAGGCTTATATACTTTTCTTTTCTTTTTCTTTTTTTTCTTCAGAAACTACAAGAAACCAAGATTAGGCTGATGGGGGAGAAGGATTCTTCTCCACCAGCCTTATTGCAGAATTCTCTTGGAATATTTTGACAAACTCTTCTCTGGAAAGTGGCTTATGATAAACTTTCAATCGGTGGCCATTCACAATAAGAGGAGTCTGAGATTCATCAATGGTCTTGATTCTTACCACTCCATTGTCAAAGACTTTATCAATCTCATATGGCCCAAGCCAATGAGTCTGAAATTTTCCTTTGAAGTCTTTAAATTTGGAATCAAACAGTAAGGCCCAATCTCCCTCTTGAAACTTTCTCTCTTTAATATATCTGTCATGCCACTTAGCTCTTTGATGTTGAACTAGATTAGTTCTTAGGATTGCATCTTGTCTGATCTCATCTAGCTCATTCAGCTGTTCCATTATGTGCTTTTGGGCTTCTGATAGATTCATCCCTAACTGCACTGCCATCTTTAAGGTCTTGAGTTGAAACTCAATGGGGAGCAGGACTTCTTTCCCATAAACAAGTTCATAGGGAGAATGTCCTGTTGTGTTCCTCCATGTAGTTTTGTAGGCCCATAAGGCTTCAGGAAGCCTTTCTGCCCAATATCTTCTATGGAGATGAACAGTTTTGGTGATGATGCTCTCAAGAACTTTGTTTGTAGATTCCACTTGGCCATTTGCTTGAGGATGGTAAGGAGTAGATTTTATGTGCTTGATTTTTTATTCTTCCATCAGCTTCTCCATCAAGTCAGATGTGAATTGACTTCCCTAATCTGTCACAATTTCTCTTGGGACACCAAAACGAGTAAAAATATCCACAAAAAAGAAATTGAACAACTGAATTTTCAGTGGCAGAAGGCAATGCCTTGGCTTCTACCCATTTAGTGACATAATCAGTGCAAACCAATATATATTTCTTTTGTCTAGATGGTGGATTAATTGTTCCAATGAAATCTAAAGCCCATTTTTCAAAGGGTTCGATGAGTACCTATGGTTGTAATGGCATTTCATTTGAAAGAGTTGGTCTCCCAACTCTCTGGCAGCTGTCACACCTTCTGACATATTGTATTGCATCTTTGAAGAGAGAAGGCCAATAATATCCTAAAGAAAGGATTTTATAGGCCGTCCTCTTGTCAGCAAAGTGTCCACCGCATGGCTCATCATGACATTCCTTGAGGATGTCAGGTATTTCATCTTCCCGAGCACATCTTCTGATCACACAATCTAGCCCTGTTTTAAACAATTCATTAGAAATCCATGAATAATTTGAACTCTCCTGAATAATTTTCCTTTTCTCATTAGGAAATCAGTGTGGAGGTAGCTTCCCTGTAACCAAATAGTTAGCAATATATGCATACCAAGGAGTCTTAGTAGTTACTGCAAACAAATATTCATCTGGAAACTTATCCTCTATAGGAGAATCTTCGTTATTATTTTGGATTCTAGACAAGGAATCAGCTACTGTATTTTGTTTCCCTGGTCTATCCAACATAGTAATATTGAATTCTTGTAAAAGTAAAAGCCATCTTGTAACTCTGCCATTAGTAACATGTTTGTTCATGAGATATCTAATTGTAGAATGATCAGTATGGACAAAAGTTTCGTGGCCTATTATATAATGTCTAAACTTGTTAATTGCATGAACAATAGCTAAGAACTCTTTCTCAGTCACAGTATAATTTAACTCAGTGGGAGTCAAATTTTTACTGGTGTATTAAATGGCATAAGGAACTAAATCCTTTTGACCCAACACAGCTCCTAGAGCTGTATCTAAAGCATCTGTAGAAATATGGAAAGGAAGTTTCCAATTTGGTCCTCTCAAAATGGGTGCTTCAGATATTCTAGTTTTTGAAGCTTCAAATGCAGATTGACAATCAGGATCCCATTTGAATTCACATTCCTTTGTGAGTAATTTAAAGAGAGGAGATGCTATTTTGGTGAAGTTTTCAATAAATCTTCTATAATAACCAATAAAC
>APFE031002579.1:0-31051 GCA_000404065.3 Pinus taeda | reverse complement strand
GAATGTTGCATTGAAAAACATTAATAACATTTAAAATATTGTTACTTTTAAGTTCAAAGAAAAAATGTGGTGTGAGAAAGATTTAGCAGCTAAAAGAAAATTAAGATATTATAAGGAGGTCACCAACCCCACCCTAGAAGATCAAAAGTATCTCTCTGTTTTAACTAGCTCAAAGAAGAAAATTAATATAGCCAAGATTAGAACGAACTCTCATGAGCTCCATAGTGAAAAGGGTCGTTGGGAAGTTTCTAAAACACCATGGATGGAAAGGTTCTTCCATCTCTGTGAGAATACGAACATTGAGGATGAAAATCACTTTTTCTTAAAGTGCCCCGCATACGACCACATTAAATCTCAGTTTCAAAATCTTTGTTGCAATATTGACCTTCCTAGCCTTTTACGTTGTCAAAATTACAGTGAGCTCGAGAGGCTTCTCTCCAAGCTTTTTGAGCATAGGAATAAAATCTTAAATCAAACTAAATAATTCATTTATTTAGGTCCGATAGACCAAATTTTGGTGACGTTAACCACCACCATCATCATCATCATCATCTCATATCTATATATAGTATATATACTATATTATATATATATTAGATATAACTTGTGATTTTCTATAAAATAGCAAGTAGTTTTAATAATTAACTTTTCCATAATTTAATAATGAGAATTTGATTTTTACCCCCAATAGCTCATTATTGATAAAAATTTCCATAATTAATAATAGAGAATTTGATTTTACATAGATAATTATTGCCAAGAGGGTCTCGAGCCTAGCCTGGAAGACATATTGCAATGCCTTGCTATGTAAACATTTTGAGTTGCTAAAATAAAAATAAACTACAATAACAAAATAAAATTAATAATTTAACATTGATGGATTTTTAGGTCCAAGTTTGACAACCCATGTTTTTTGTCATGATATTTGTTATGATGAACCCTATTTAAAAGCTCGAGGAAATCCATTATAGAATGTAATAGTTGTGTAATGCATTTCTATATATTAATCCAGTCAATCACAACACACCCACTTGATGCAAAATATGTTTTGCTTTCTCAAGGATCCATGGAAGAGCATTATAAATTGTACTTGAGAGTTAATTTGAATTTATTTATTTCTAAAGTTACATTTATTCATAAAATTTTAATGGTTGTACAAGATTGAAAATATGCTTAAAATCATAGTAATTTAGTTTTAATTTGAATTTATTTATTTCTAAAGTCACGTTTATTAATAAAAATTTGATGGTTGTGTAAGATTGAAAATATGTTTTAAAATCATAATAAATAATCTAATAAGATAAAGATGATTATTCAATAACGAAAGCTAAATCATAATTTTAATTTTTTATTATTAT
Source organism: Pinus taeda (assembly GCA_000404065.3). Taxonomy (NCBI): domain Eukaryota; kingdom Viridiplantae; phylum Streptophyta; class Pinopsida; order Pinales; family Pinaceae; genus Pinus; species Pinus taeda. The sequence continues at coordinate 29,693 of APFE031002579.1, read as the reverse complement.
TTAATTAACCAAAATAATTAGTTTCTGTTAGAATTATACAACAATCTTTCATGTGCATTCATAACTTAACCAAAAAATTTATACTGATATTTGAATTTATTTTCAAACCACATATTCATAAAATTTTTAATAATATTTAAGACTTAAATACAACTTATTTAATATTTTTAAAGTAATATTAAAAAAAATGATCAAACCATCATTAAAAATTTTTAGAAAAAAAAGCCCAATACTTAAAAAAAAAAATTGTTTTTATAGTGGGAATAATAAAAAAAACATGATATTTAAATAATGAGTAAAAATGAAAGCCAAACGGCCATACATTTAGCAAAGCAGAATCTTGTAAACCTGACAATCACAACTTACCAGCAGACAACTGCCAACACAACCCATAACAGTGCGAGAGGCAGAATTCACATCAAAATGACCCCCGCAGTCCCCAGAGGAATCTTGTCGGGCCGAGACAGCGCTGGATTCTCGATCCTCATCCACCCATAAACATGCCAAAATAATACAGATAATTCTCTGCAGAATGATCTCTTGGTAGCTCAGCCATGACAACGAAAGCGCACCAGAGGCCTAAAACAAAATACCCGCAACAGAGGGTATCATACCGAGGCCTGCAGCCAAAATCCTCGGGTATCGTTCCACTGTCTGCCATCGCACTAACTCAAATAAACCACTGCTCATTCCTGTCTCAAATATCCCCATCGACTCGATGCCTGTCACGAGTAGAACAAAGTATCCCAACACCATTCGAAAAAGTGACTATTTTAAACGGTTTTTGCATTTAATTTCTCTGGTAATTATCACTATAATTTGGTGTACGATAATTGTTAGTGAGGCAGTACCAATTTTACAGTATTTAAATTAAGTATTTTTTTTCCATTAATTATTATTCACAAGGCTTATTGTTGAATGAATTATTTGTTCGGATGAATTATTTGTTCGGATAAGAGTTTTTTGTTTTTTTTGTTTTCCGGAATGAATGGCCCAAGACTTTTGGCACGAGTGAAAGTCTTTTTTTAATGGACTATTAAGACAATAATTACAGGGGGTGTGGTTTTCTTTGAGTAACAATGATGAGTCAACTTGCATTAATAGATAGCAGCCAGTGATCACTTTCTCCTTGAATAATAGCTATAAGTCCACTTACATTAGTAGATAGCAGTCAGTGATGACGTTTGTTGGTTTCACAATTAAGTTATGATAGATTTCTCACTGTTAAAAAAACAAAAAACAAAATACAAAAAAATTGTTGAATAAATTAATTGAATAAAAGAAGATGTACTTATGAATGAGATACTATTATAAGTTTGTGTGAAATTTTTGTTTCGCTTATCTTTTTGGATTTGTTAGGTATATTTTTATTCTAGGAAGATATAGTTATGAGGTTTTTCTCAGAACTACAATTAAGGTTTGAAATGTAATTGTGTGAAATTTTTATCCAGCTTATCTTTTTGATTTATTTGGTATATTTTTATTCTAGTATGATATAGTTTTGGGGTTTTCTCAGAACTACAGTTAGAGCTTGTAACATTGTAATTAGATTTATAGTTATCTTGTAACATTGTAATTAGATTTATAGTTATCTTGTTGAATCTTTAGCAAACTATTTTGAAATGTTGAAGATAAATTCATTGTACTTTTTTATTATCTTTGATAATTTTTTGGGAAAAAGATTATGTGAAATTTAGTTAAACTTGTATACTCCTTGATATAGTTTAAATCTCCTAAAAATAACTTTCATCCTCAATACCAAGTCACCAAGTCACCAGGCAAACAATCTAACAGCTCAGCAAACAAACCACCAAACCTAAACTGAAATCTAATAAAACTAAACCACAATCAAACCAAATAATCTACCCCTCATAACTTAATTCCTCACTTAAATCATGTTTTCAATTAAAAAAAAAAGTTCTCTCCTGGTAGGGTACCATCTGAGTCCAGTGATTCAGATTTCTGAGCAGTGTATTCAAATAAAGATTCCAATGCATATTCCTTCTCTCTGATACTAACCTTGCAGGATGCAACTTTGGGATATCCACCACTAACCACCTTGCAAGATGCAACTTTGGGATTGGTATCAGATATCAATCCCATGACAAAGAAGGGCAACAGAAAAGACATTTCCCAATCAAAACTGCAGTCCACCCCCACAGGGCCTGCAGTTTGTAAGCACAACTGTCATTACCAGAACAGCGATGGCCCTAGGCAGCCCCCAACCTAATATATTCGAGATAGTCCAAAAACAGAACTGGGTACTGGGCATTCTCGATCACCGGGCTCAGCCACTTCGTCCATCCCTGCGAGAATCCCCAGATTGGCCCAAAGGCCGAGAACACCCGCACAACATACCCACCATTCTCAGGAAATAGGGTCCCCATCTCTGTCGTCACAATGGTCTCAGGAATATTCAATATGACAGGGAAAACAACTGAAACTCAACAGTGCTAGCAGAGGTCCCCAGCTCTCACGGAATCCTCCACACCGAAAGGCTCTCCTGAGACGACATAATATATTAGGAACACAAGGGGTATTAAGGAAACCTTTGCAAAAGTTAGGCAATCGTTGTTGTTTTCTCCTCTGGATAAGAGTTTTGCCCCTGCTTTCCCTGCATTCGAATGATGCCAAGTAATTCATATCGTTAGATGTTGCACAGAGTATCATGGAATTGTAAATTCATGTTGTAGTTGTAAAGTTTCAAAATTTTACATATGAGGAAATTTCGGTGGTGTTAAATTTATTTTTATTATCAAGAATCAGATTCAAATATTTTTATGATCAAATTTATTAAAAAAATAATTAACAGATTCTAACTACTCACGAAATTTAATACCACCCACCTTTACATTCAAAAAAATATCTTAACAAAAAGACCTTATCACACTATTACAATAAATCCCATTTCATTTACAACTTAATTATTTCGGACAAGGACAATGGATCCAAATGAGAAGTTTCACAAATGCAAGGCCATTAACTTAATGGAACTATGATGGAAAGTTGACACGTTTACTAAATTTTCGAAGATTTTAATTTATTTTGATGAATTTTAATAGCAGTGGCTCTTCTCTATAAGGTAGTAATTTCTGTATTCAAGCTTTTGTGATCCATAATGAATTAAGCAAAGTCTTTCGGTAGAAATCACATAAGAGAATTTTTTGGAAGACGCCTTTGGAGTTAACAAGTGTGGTTCATCATCAAGACCAGATGAAGAGGCATGAAGAGACATACCACGAAATAGGCTCTTAAATACAGAGCAATGTAGAGACATAATTTCAAGTAATAGCTATATTTGAACAATAATATTTAGATTATAATATTAATTTATTAATATATTAAAAACAAATATTCGTAAGTAACAACTATATTAAATAGTTATTTTTTGAAAAATAATATTTAAATAATGCTATTATTTCATTAAAATATTAATAGGTAATCGTTATATTAAATGGTTAGTTTTTGAAAAATAATATTTAAATAATGATATTACTTCATTAATTTATTAAAAATATTAATAGGTAATGGTTATACTAAACAGCTAGTTTTTGGAAAATAATATTTAAATTAATTTATTAAAAACAAATATTAATAAGTAATCGCTATATTAAACTGCTAGTTTATCAGAAATAATATATGATGATGATGATGATACCGAAAGAAACAGATTATTTATTTTGATTTAAGATTTTATTTCTATGCTCAAAAAGCTTGGAGAGAAGTCTCCTGAGCTCACTATAATTTTGACATTGTAAAAGGCTAGGAAAGTCAGTATTGCAACAAAGATTGTGAAACTGAGATCTAATGTGGTTGTACGTAGGGCACTCTAAGAGGAAGTGGTTTTCATCCTTGATGTTCCTATTCTCACATATATGGCGGATCCTTTCCATTCATGGCGTTTTAGGAACTGCCCAACGACCTGTTTCACTATGGAGCTCATGAGAATTCGTTCTAATCTTTGCTATATTAATTTTCTTCTTTGAGCTAGTTAAAATAGAGAGATACTTTTGATCTTCTAGGGTGGGGTTGATGACCTTCTATATAATACTTAATTTTCTTTTAGCCGCTAAATTCTTTCTCAACCACATTTTTTCTTTGAACTTAGAAGTAACAATATCTTTAATGTTATTTATGTTTTGCAATGCATCATTCTCGTTGATCTCCCAATAGTTTAACCAGGCCCTTGTGTCTTTATGCCACCTCCGATTGAGTCTTAGGTGGTTTTGGCTGGAATTTAAAAAAACGAGTGAAGACGCTAATCGAGACAATTTGATAAATAAAATAATTAATGGAAATAAAATAAGATAAATTAAAAATAATTAATAGAAAAATAAATAAAATAAACAAAAATATACACCAGTAAAAGAAATAATTATATATATCATATTATATATATATATATAAAATGGGGTTGACAATAAATATGGGGTTTAGGCCCATTAAAAAATAAAAAGAATACTAAAAGGAGTTAAGAATGAATAGGATGATAAAATACATAAAAAAACACGAAGGATCAAGAAAATAAACTCTAATGCAGAATAAATCAACAACCAATACTATAAAAAGGATGCCAATACCTACAAAGATAAACAAACAAATAAAATAAATCCCAAAAAGAAGCCAAAAAAAATAGGAGGACAGGACAGGGACCCAACTTCTACTAATATTCCAACCATCATCTCTATTCAAATTATTGAGTCTTTTTTCAATTTCTAGGGCCCCCCTCAATTTACGATGATGGAAATGACTAACCCTAGCAATGACTTGGTCCTCCTCAATGCAGATGTGATGCTTAAATTTATCTGCATGCTCCGCCAAAGTAGAGGAGTAGGTCCTGCCATGCTTGATGTCAGCAACATGTTCAAGAATCCTTTGATTAATCGAACGACCAATCTCACCAATGTAGGGAGTCCCACAAGAGCACGGGATAACATAAACACCCTTCATATTCTTGGGGTCCACTGGGTCTTTTACAGATCTAAGGGAGCTCCAGATGGTATTTAAAGGCCGAAAGGTTGAAGCCACCTTATGCTTCCTTAGGATCCTTGCAATCTTGTCAGTGGTACCTTGGATAAAAGGAAGATGAACACCAGAAAATTGATCCTTGGTATCTTTCTTAGCACTAGGACCTTTTTTCAGCTCTAAGGAAAGCCTTAGTACATTTATTAAAGAAAACACTTAGGAGATGTGTTTTCCCTTCCTTAAGATGGTTCTCATAAGAAACTCTTAAAGCTCCAGTTGCTAAGGTGTTGAGAACACCAAGCTTTTGAGATGGGAAATGATGAGAATTAACATGAAGATATTGTTCCGTATGAGTTTTCTTACGACATACCTGATGAGAGAAAGAACCATCATCGTTCCTTTAGAGGAGGACGTCAAGGAAGGGAAGACTACCATTACATTCAAATTCCATGGTGAGCTTTATAGAACTAGATTGATTCTTAAGATGGAGGAAAAGCAGTTCCAACTTTTCTTTATCATGGGATGAGATGACACAAGTGTCATCCACAAATCTCTTCCACATCTTAGGCAGAAGATAAAAATAAGCTAAGGCCTTTGATTCAAAATCCTCCATTAATAGATTAGCTACCATAGGGGAGAGGGGGGAACCCCTGACGACACCACAAGTTTTCTCATAGAATTCCCCATCGAATTAAAAGAAAGTAGAAGTAAGACAAATACCAACTAAATAAGTCATATCAGTATCTGTGATGCGCTTGATGACTTCGATGGCCTCATTGATAAGGATATTAGTGTAGAGGGAGACCACACCGAAGCTCACAAGCTTGTCATCTGGATCAATCTTGAAACTCTTTAACTCATTAACAAACGATGCAGAGTCCTTGACGAAGGATTCTGTATGGCCAACAAGGGGCTTAAGCTTTTGGGCTAAATATTTAGCAAGAAGATAAGTTGGCTCTTCTATCGTGTTGACAATGGGTCTCATTAAGGAGGCCCAAGTCATTGCTAGGGTTAGTCATTTCCATCATCGTAAATTGAGGGAGGTCCTAGAAATTGAAAAAAGACCCAATAATTTGAATAAAGATGATGGTTGGAATATTAGTAGAAGCTGGGTCGCTATCCTGTCCTCCTAGTTTTTTTGGCTTCTTTTTGAGATTTATTTTGTTTGTTTGTTTATCTTTATAGGTATTGGCATCCTTTTTATAGTATTGGTTGTTGATTTATTCTTCATTAGAGTTTATTTTCTTGATCCTTCGTGTTTTTTTTATTATGTATTTTATCATCCTATTCGTTCTTAACTCCTTTTAGTATTCTTGTTATTCGTTTAATGGGCATGAGCCCCATATTTTATTATTGGCCCCATTTTATTTATTGATTATTTTTCTTTGGATAATATAATAATATATATATAATATATATATATATATATAATATATATATATATATATTTTTTGACTCGTGTATATTTTTGTTTTATTTTATTTATTTTTCTATTAATTATTTTTATTTATTTTATTTTATTTCCATTAATTATTTTATTTATCAAATGTCTTGTCTCGATTAGGGTCTTCACTCATTTTATAATTTTTGACTCCTTCTGCTTTAAAGTTTGACTTTGATATATATATATTATTCTCATAAACTAGCTGTTTAATATAAAGATACTTATTAATATTTGTTTTAATAAATTAATAAACTAATATCACAATTAAAATATTAATTTTCAAAAACTAGTCATTTAATATAGCCATTACATATTTAATATATTTAAATAATTTAATAAACTTAATATCATTATTTAAATATTATTTAAATATTATTTTCAAAACTAGCCATTTAATATAACTGTTACCTATTAATATTTTAGTAAATTAATGAAATAATATCATTATTTAAATTTAATAATTATTTTTCAAAAACTAGCCATTTAATATAGCCGAGTTACTTAAGAATATTTGGTTTTATATATTAATATTATAATTTAAATATTATTGTTCAAATATAGCCGTTACTTGAAATTATGTCTCTACATTGCTCTCTATTTAAGCCTATGTCGTGGTTTGCCTCTTCATCTGGTCTTGATAATGAACCACACTTGTTGGTTCGAAACGCGTCGCCCAAAAATTCTCTTATGTGATTTCTACCGAAAGACTTTGCTTAATTAAATTCATTATTGAAAAACATGTCACTAAAATTGAATATATATTGCAATAAAAATCCCAACATGAGCTAAGTGACAATGATGTCTGAACCAATATGGGTTAAGTTAGTTTGGGGAGGATGGTGAGAGTCGTGTTGTTAATTTACATGGAAAACAACTTTTTTGTTAGAAAGTGTAGCAAGTAAGACTCAATTTGACTTTAGCCTTAGTCAAATTGAGTAAATCAAATTTCCACATCAGCAGGACACTTTGGAGACAATTAACTAGTGTGACATATCTCTTGTCACTTTAGATCAGTAAATTCGAGTTAGTAGGCTTGAAGTTTGGTCATGCCTATGTTGAATGTTAAATTTTAACAATCTAGTTCAATTATTTTCTGTTGTATTTAGTTAACTGACATCTAACTATTGATAGAGTTAGTTGAAGGTTAGTTGTGCAGTGAGACAACAATCTTATTCAGAGATCTGTTAGTTAATAGATCAATAAACCCAAAATAGCTCATGCATGCATGGAATTCGAATTCCTCAACTAAAGTGGAGGAACTAAAGCTAATGAAAAAATATTTGTATACTAGTGGAGTGTATAAAATTATACATAGAGGCAGTTGATTAATTCTTGGGAATTGTGTAAGGAAATAGGGACCTTTCCTATTGTTTAGGAGCTCAAATTAGCTCAGATTTGCGCAAGGAAATAGGAGGCTCAAGGAGAAAAAAGTTGGCTAAATGTTGGCCAGAAGTTCTCATTCAGTAGAGAGAAAATTTTTGCTTTTTCAGTTGGTGCTCAAAGCTAGAGCATTAAATTGTAATAGTGTCTCTATCCAACTAATTAATGCAAAGAGGCTTGATGGGTTTTTCTTAGTTGGGTTCCCCTAGAAATCGTTGTGTAATTGTGGTTTTTCTTATTGCATGTCTATGCATGCTATTTGAAATTGTGATTTCCATTCTGCAGATTAGTAGAGTAGAATTTGTGTCTCTTGTTTTCAATTTGAAATATTGAGGAATTGCAATTTCTATCAAATTTCAAGATGGTATTAGAGTCCCAAAATCAAATTAGAAACTAGTGTTTTGAATTTTTTTTGTAGGAAATTCAAATTGTAGCCTCAGTAACATTTTTTTCTTCAAATTCAGGAGAATGTCTTTCAAAAAACTGAGATTGGAGTATGCCTTGGAGGGTATCTTGAATTTCATAGCCTAGAAGGACCAGATGGAAGAAATGCTTGATGTTAATGGAGTGCTTGAATACACTCAAACCGACATTAAAAATCCAACAACATCGAATGCACAACAATTAGCCCAGTGGAAGAAGCACATTACAAGAGCCCAGAGGATCATCCTAGCAGGTGTGAGAGATCATGCGGTGTCAAATATCCATGGAAGAGAAACACCATATGCTATGTGGAAGACATTGAATGAGCTATTCGAATATAACAACAACAATAGAATATTGGCCCTCGAAGACAAACTTCAAAACATTAGGATGCAAAAAAATGATACCATTCCACAATATCTCTCTAGATACACTCAAGTTCGAGATGAACTTGGAGGGGTTGGGGTGAATGTTGTAGAAGATGACCTGGTGAGCCTAACTCTTATAGGCCTTCCAAAATTATGGGAAAACTACCAGGATTGTGTGAATGGAAGGGAAAAATTGCCAAGATGGGAAAGATTGTGGTTGGATTTGGTACAGGAAGAATTAAGGAGAAATAGATATGGAGTAACACCCAAAGAAGAGGAAGTTGAATTTTCTCTAGTTGGAAAAGGAATGAAGGCCAAGGGCAAGATGGCCCAAGGTGAGGCCGAGTCTAGCCAAAACAATGGCAAGAAGAAGAACCTAAGAAAGATAAAATGTTTTCACTGCCATGAATATGGGTACTATGCTACAAAGTGTTCGCACATGAAACACAACAAGGAACCTACAACAGGAGTAGGGGGAGATGTCGTGACATCTCAATTTGAGCTATAATTCATCCTCTTTGCTTTTTTAGTAAGCACAATAAGAGGCAATGATTGGTACCTAGATTCTGGTTCCTCTTACCATATTATAGGAAACAAGGAATTTTTTAGTAGCATGGAGGAGAAGGATCTCCAAATGCATATAAAAATTGGGGATGATGGGAGGTACAATGCTACAAGAATTAGTATTGTTACCTTTAAGAGGGAGTCTGGCTCTCATCTTTGCCTCAAATATGTTATGTTTGTACATGGGTTTAAGAAGAAATATGATATTTGTAGTAGTATTGGAGGGTAGAGGCTATGATGTTATTTTCAGTAAGGGGGAAGCCTTTCGGAAACATGTAGCTATTGGGAAAGTGAAATAGATTTGAGCTAGAGTAAAAAATCTCTACAAGCTAGAGGTGGATTTTTCCATGCATGCAACTATACCTCCAGGAGTGATGTGGGGCAATGTTGAGAATTAACCCCAAAGTTGGTAAGAATTGGGCAGAATCCATGGGAGAGTAGTAGCAGGTGCAATATACTCTTCTCATGGATCATTACCCTTGCTACAGGGGCCCACAATGTTTAGTAGCAGAAGGATCAATGTCAGTTGGTGTAGTTAGATGCTGTAGAATATAGAGCAGTGTTGATAACAATGTAGATTCAACACTAGTGAAATCTTCCCAGTAGATAGTTGCAGAGACATAGTTGATTCAATATATATTATATATATATATAATATATATATATATATATATATATTATATATATATATATATATATATATATATACTTGTCAGTTGCAATTGTTGCAGTAGCAATACCAATAGTGAGAGGTAGTGCTACAATACATTCCACAAGTGTTAGATAGGGGTGGTGCAAAATCCATTTCTTACTATGAGGGAGTGTTAGAAAGTGTAGCAAGAAAGGATAAATTCGACTTTAGCCTTATTCAAATTGAGTAAATCGAATTTCCACATCAGCAGGACAACTTGGAGATGGTTAACTAGTGTGAGATGGCTCTTGTCACTTAGTTATCTTCATAAATTCGAGTTAGTGGGCTTGGATTTCAGTCATGCATGTGTTGATTGCTAAATTTTAGCAATCTAGTTTAGTTAATTTTAGTGGTATTCAGATAACTGGCCTCTAACTATTGATAGAGTCAGTTGAAAGTCATTTGTGCAGTGATACAATAATCTAACTCAGAAATATGTTAGTTAACTAATCAATCAGCCCAAAATAGCTCATGCATGCATGGAATTAAAATTCCTCAGCTGAAGTGGAGGAATTAAGGATAATTAAAAATTATTTGTATATTGGTGGAGTGTACAGAATTATGCATGGATGCAGTTGATCAATCCTTGGGAATTATGCAAGGAAATAGGGACCTTTCCTATTGTTTAGGAGCTCAAATTAGCTTAGATTTATGCAAGGAAGTAGGAGGTTGGAGGAGGCGGAAATTGGCTATGTGTTGGCAATAAATTCTGGTTTAGTAGAGAGAACAATTTTTCTTTTGAAGGTGGTGCTCAGAGCTAGAGCATGCAATTGTAATAGTTTCTATATTCAATTGATTAATGCAAAGAGGCTTGAGGGGTTTTTTCCCAGTTGGATTCCCTTGGAAACCATTGTGTGGTTTTGTTTTTTCTTGTTGCATGTCCATGCATGTTGGTATAAATTGTGATTTCCATTTCGCATATTAGTAGAGTAGAATTTGTGTCTCTTGTTTTCAGTTCGAAATCTTGAGAAGTTGTAATTTCTATCAAATTTCTACACTTTTTTGTAATAATATTTTTCATTTCTATCTATTTTGTAACACCCTCCTCCCACATCTACCCAAGTAACTGTCCAACCAGGGTAAACATGTGACGAGAGGTCACTATGATGGAATTCAACCTCCTATGTGACCTTAAGGAAGTGGAATTGACTGAAACATAACGTACTCACCTTTCACATCAGCTACAAGACTCCCAAGAACCATACCAACCTTTTCGACAACCAGTTCCTAGGTCCCACTGAGTTTTTAGATCAATTAACTGTAGGTTTTAACCCTGTACAAAAATTACCTGCAAATGAATTCCCAAGAAACAAAAAATATACAATGGCGAGAAACACAAAAAAAATACACAGATATTTCCCCTGGATCCCAAAATCGTGACTACCAGATTGATTTTTCATTATTTCCATTTCAATGATACAATACATACATATACATCGCGAAGCATCCATAAACCCCAATCCATTAACCTTGGATTAGAACATAACCATAGTACTCGTGACCATATCTAAAAAATACCATGGGCACAAAACCATCATGCCCAAAACCATGTGCGAAATCCATGCACAAAACCATAGGCAAGACCGCTCACCTAATATAGGGTCCAAAAACAAAAAATTTTCAGGGCGTTGCGTCGGACCCCATGCAGGGGGGCTACTTCCCCCTTGCAAACCCCCTAATAGGGGGGGCTTTTGTCCCCCTGTGACCTCCCCGCTGCACCCAACTCAACGAAGGGTAAGCTAGCCACCCCCCAACTTTGCACTTGGTGCTAGTTGTGGAAAGAATATAACACACACCCAACATCAAATCCTAGACTCTCAGATGCTATGGGCATGCCAATGTCCAGAGGGCTCTAGATGCTCCCACAACATGGCATGTCAACATCCCAAGACTATTTTGCTTAGTGTTGTGCCAACATCCCTGAGAATTGAGCCACTTTTCCAGGCCCACAGCCTAGATCACTACCCATAATTAAATGACACCTTTAGAACAAAAATATAACAAGATAATGATAATGCAAATGAAATTACTTGAATAGAAGCTTGACTAGACCCCTATTAGCCATGACAACCATTTTGTCAAACATATCACAAATATGTAATATATAGGTGTAAACAACAAATTTAAGCATAGCGGTCTCATACTTATCCGAGAATCACTAAGAAGTATTTCTCCCTTATATTATTAGCTGCATTATCATCTATTAGGTCATATATACATTGTTCATTTATTTACCAATCGAAACATGAGGAAATCCATACATCATTACTGTAATAATACATGCTTATAACCAACATAATAACAATGGAAATACCAAGGATACATCAACCATAAAATCCACATATAAACCAATATATTTATACATGAGAAATCAAGGGGAGGACCTCTTATTAATGAATGCAAAATCGAACCATCGAAAATTTTAGGGGCGAATATTAGCCCATGGGTGAAATTTAAGGGGTTTTCTATTTTGAAGGGGCAATTTTTTAAAATTACACCCCTTTTCAATAGTTGGCCCAAAACATATTTAAAAATTAAATTATTATTATATTTTAGCCCATCAAAAAATAGGTCAGATCAACCTTCCTAGTACAATTCACCTGGTTTGTTTGTAAAATTTCTTCCCATCGCCCCTGATTTTTAGGAATGCGACTGGTTATGCGCTATTTCACCATCTCCATTCCTGGATCAAGTCCAACATTGAATTTTCCCTGGCTTTTAGGGCCAGGGGTTCCAGGAATTAGATCTCTACAAATCCGACCCCTCTTCACTGTTCGGTTACCCGTTTGGAAATGACATAATTTTTTCTCTCAATATCTACCTATAGGTGACAAGGATTCACTACTTGCTCTTTTGAGAGCAAGGACAAGTGGCTTCACACCTTTTCACAATGTTTCAAATAGATAGGTGATGCCAAAGCTAGGAGGATTTGGATTGCTGGCTGGAAACATCTCTACTTCAATCCTCCCATAAAGATTAGGCCCGACACAGATAGAGACCTAGTAAGCGAGGTTGTATATGTTTGGATCCAAGTTACCCAAAGAAAAGGAGGAGTTCTTCACAAAGCAAGGAATTTACTGATCTTAGCTAGAGGAAAGACATCTATTTTAATTTTTCTAAATCTCCTTTTTAGGGGGTCGGAAGATATAATCTCATTGGGCTACTGAAAGTGTAAATGAGGGTTTTCTTGTGAGTATGAGTGACAACAGGTGCGATTGAGGGTTTTCTTGCGAGGGGATTGATGGTGGAACTAGCAAGATTGGCTACTAGACGTGTTAACTCTGCTCTCAGGTTCTACCTGTAGGTGACAACATGTGTGATTGAGGATTTTTTTGCGAGTTTAGACTGTATCTTTACACTCTGATCTATACTTTGTACTTTGAGAAGTTCATATTACTCTGGTTTTTTACTAGTGGCGCTTTGTGCCGTATCAAATCATTATGCAATAGTGGGTAGCTTTCATGAGACTTCAGTTTTGTCTTTTGCTTAGATCCATATCCATATATGGGGAGATATGGAATATTCAATAGATTTTGATACCTGGTATTTTTATTCCACAAAAGTTTGTGTTTAGAAGAATAGGTCTCACAACAAGGTGAGCATCCAGTAGTTTTTCTGAAATGGGAAGATAGTGCAGGTGGTGGAGGAAGCCTGTTAGATGGTCCCGGAGTTGGCTATCCAAGAAGAGGAACCGATGGAGGTGCACGTCTGAAAGTTAGCAACAGTGGTATGTGACGCCAGAGCAGAAATGGTCAGGGTTCAGTTGGAGCTGAACCTTCAGATAATAGAACTGCAGTTGAAGACGTAGCCTTCAACTATGCTGGAGATCAAGGAACAACGCACCACCGTAATCACAAGACCAATGGTGGTGTTAACAGTGCAGTGGCAGACTGCACGAAGCTATTCGAGCAGTTGTTCGAGGTCCTCACCACCCTACAGGAGGACCCAAACATAGAGCACCTGGAGACAGAGGTGTGTGAGCTACAAAAAATATATAATGAGGTAAAAGGGACCGCACAGATGGTTTCCATTACACAAAGGCTCACAAGGATGTAGTAGGAAAAGGTGCTCAAGGAGCAGGTGGATGCTGCTCGGCATAAGGAAGCAGTTTTGAAAGTGCGCATATAGCTGTGGATTGATGAGGCATATACCATCACAAAATCCATTTAAGTAAAGCTTGTGTAATTTCAAGCAATTCAAGAAAGGATTCATGGCAACAATTCGATGACAACGGTCACCAAACAATGCGTAGAGGAAGTTTAGTAGGAAACCGCTTAGTGCGCTGTCGAACTTGCAGCGATCCAATCAAAGTTGGGAGGTCTTCACGCAAAAATCTCTGCACCTATAGAGTGACTCGAGGGTGAGTCACGATGTTTGTGTTGGGGGCCTGTTGGCCGCAGGATCCCCCAAGGGAATTTTTGGGGCTTAGAGCCCAAATTTTGGTCACTTTTGTAATTCCAATGTAAAGACTCTGCATTTTTTGGGTGCAGAGCGCATAGCTTGTTAAAGAATCATAGGGTTGTCCACCCTTAATTTTGATAATGTAATGTTGGCTATAGAAGATCTACCCATGGTCCACGAACCATGAGATTGTATAAATAGAGCGAAGCTCTAAGTAGTTCAGGCAGATAAGCAGATCACAACATGGAAAAAGATATGATGTATGCGAAATATTTCTGAAGTGTAAAGTCTAGTTTTGGGTCGCAGCGTAGGAAGAGGCTTTGCAACTGAGTGCACAGAGACCTAGTAGTCCACAGTTGAGTGTGTAGACCCCTACAGCTGAGTGCGTAGGGTGAGTTGAGTCTGTAAACAGTGGAAGTATTAATAAAGAGAAGTTTTTGGCATTATGATACATGTGTTGTCCTTGATGGCAACTCTCTCAGATGATAGTTCACAGTGCAGTAGGCTAATGACAAAGGATTATAGATCAAACTCCAAAGAATGAAGAAAGAGAGGTATGCACTGGTTCACTTTGTCCAAGAAGCATATACACGCGGGTTAACAGAACAAAATAAGCATATAACATATACACGCACTTTCATAGGAGGAAAAGTGTGTACATGTTGGAAAACCAAGTAGTCGATCCAAGGTATTTGGTCCGAGGTATTTGGTCCTAGGCATTGACCCTAGGTATTTGGTCCAAGGTATTGGTCCTAAGTGGTTTTTGGTCCAAGGTTTTGAGAAAGGCCTAAGAGTATATAAGGAGGAGAAGATCATTAGGCCAAGTGTGCAAGCAATAAGAATCTAAGGAATACTTCTACTTGAAGTATATTTTATGTTGCAAGGTTATGTTTGGGACTAGATCTGAAATATTCATGTGCACCTTGAGTTCAATATTGGATCAGGAATCATGAGACTTGAAATGAATTATTCTTGAATGATCTGATATTGGGTGAGACTAGATCTAATGTTTTGCGCTTGTTCTATTCGTTATCTATCACGATCTGGGTTTGTTTGAAGTCTGGAATTGCAGAAAAGTTTTGAGTCAATATTTGCAGATCTGTACATAGGTTCATCTCAGCCAAAGAGCGTATACACGTAGGTTTAGTTCTTTCAAGTAGTGTATGCAAAAGAAAAGATTCTTTTCAAATCTGATTGATCTATTTGATAAAATTCTGTTATTTGACTGTTGTTTGTCAATGAAGTCTTCTTAGATCTGAATGTAAAACTGAATGCATAAGGAGGCTAGCATTTGATTGATTGATTGTATAAGTGAGAAGAAGTGATCTTTGTCCCAACCTATGTAAAGCTCTGAAATATTCAGAATATTGATAGTTGGTACAGACTTGATTCAAAAGTTTATGTTTGTAGTAGTTTTGAAGGTATATGCAAGGTTCAAATAACAGAAGTAGTGTATACACGCAGTTTAGATGTAGCCAAGTAGTGTATATAATCTAATGCATGATTTTTAAGGCTACCATTAGTTCTGAATGATTATGTAGGGTTCTGGGTTTAGAACAGTGTTCTGGTGTCAGTGATCTGATTGTTCAGATTATTTGAATATTGGTTGATGCAGTTTAAGTTTAAAAGTTATGATGGGTCCAGTGTGAAAATTTGATGAAACATGGCCTTCAGATTGTGGTGTTGTGATCCATGAGTATCCAGTCTGAAAATTCATGAAACGTGGTCCCTGGTGGAAGAGTGGAGTTTTTCTGTAAGCTGGAACCTACGTACTAGTAAACATATTGGCTAGTATAAGAGCTAGGGGGTTGTAGCTCCCTTCCAATAGAAGCTAGAAAATGAGAGAAGGTTGTAACCTTCTGCAGGTAGAAGCCTGCGTACTGGTATGAGTCTGCACCAGTACAAAATTGTAAACAACTTTTCTTATTATTAAAAAGAAGATAGAGATGACAACAACAGGTGGTTTTTACCCACATTTGGTTTCTACCTTACATCTTGGTGTTCATGTGTGTTGCTTATGTGAGATGATTTATTCTGCTTTTACTACACTATCTAATAAATCTCTAATATACTGCTTTAAGATCAACATATGATAAATTGTCTAAATCATAAGTTCTCTGGATATACGTTGGTTCCCTTAATCACAATCTGTGTACACGCTAGTTCACTTCACTAAAGTAGCATATATATAATATATATAATATATGTGGAAATAAAATTATTGATCTAATAATATTGATTCACCCGCCTCTCAGTATTATTTCCAACAATTGGTGTCAGAGCAAGTCCTTCAGAAGAATATTGATCGCTTGAAGGGAGATCCATCAACATGAATAATCAAGAAAGCATGGGATCCATCAGACCACCAATCTTCGATGGGAGCAACTTTGTTTATTGGAAAATAAGAACCAAAACCTATCTACAATCGCTTGGAACAAATGTCTGGGAAATTGTGGAAGGAGGATATACATTTCCAACAACAATTCCTACAGTTACGGCAAGTAAAAAGCAATATGAAACCAATGCAAAAGTTGTTAATACTTTATTGGGAAGTCTGTCACAATCAGAGTTTGTCAAAGTCATGCAGCTCAAATTAGCCAAAGAAATATGGGACAAAATCGTTCTGAGCTACGAAGGAGACACTCAAGTAAAACGTGCTAAGCTTCGAACTCTTAGAATTTAGTATGAAACTCTTAAGATGCATAGTGATGAAATTATAGCTAGTTACTTCTTATGTATAGATGAGGTTGTTAATTGTATGAAGAATCTGGGTGAAGAAATAAAGGAAGTTACCTTAGTTGAGAAAGTTTTGAGATCCTTATTTGCTAAATTTGAATCAAAAGTGTCTGCCATAGAAGAAAAACAAAATCTGCAGAATATCACTATGACACAGCTTCCCACAATTTTAATTGCCTTTGAGATGAGAAAAGGAGGACAATCAGATATGAGAGAAACCACATTTAAAGCCTCAGCAAAAGGAAAGGAAGAACACAATGAACCAGGACATATTTTAGAAGAAGAAGATGAGGTAAACTTTGTCAAGAAGCTTCAATGGGGTTCTAGAAGGTTTAGAAGTAAGCTACCCTTCAAATGCTCTGCTTGTGGCAGAGTCGGTCATTATGTTTCCAGATGTCCTCATAAAGATAAATATGAAAAAGGAAAGGAACATGCAAAAGGGAATAGAAAACAAGTTGTGAATGAAAAGAGTTACTATACTCATGAAGATAGCAATGGTTTATCTAATAGTGATGAAGATGAAACTAGACAAGATTACAGACTTCTCATGGCTTATGATAGTAATGATTTTTGGGATGGTTTAGAAGAGGATAGTGATGGTTTATCTAATAGTGATGATTATAGACTTCTCATGGCTTATGATTATAATACTTTTTGGGATGCTTTAGAAGAGGAAGACCTTCATGAAGAAATCTCTAAACTCAAAGTCTGTTTAGAAGAAAAGAATATGATTATAGATACCTTGACATACCAACTTGCTGAAAAGGAAAAACACAATGGAAAACTAGAATGTGAAATTGTGGGTCTAAGAAAGGATCTTGAGAAAAAAGAATCTCTCAATCTTAGATTTACTAAAGGATCAGAAACTTTAAATGAAATCATCAAAGTTCAACATTCTCCTATGATAAAGACAGGTCTTGGATATACTGAAGAAGCATCTCAATCTCAAAATTTGTCAACCTCCACAAAAAGCTATCTTGATGCATCAAAGACCAATGAACAGTATGAAAATCGTCAGCAGAGGCATAAAGCTGATCATCAGGTAAATCATACTCAATTTACTCCAAGAATGAATAGAAGCCACAACCAACCTCAAACAAATCATACTCAATTTGCTCCAAAGATGAATATCAATAGAAACTACAATCACCAGGTTAATAGATTCAGTAGTCGCATGAACTTCTTTAATGGGCAATGTTTTTCATGTCATAATTTTGGGCACAAATCTACTCTGTGCATTTCTTACAAAACCATAATGACTAGAGAAACATGAAATCAAAGGAATGTAACAGAAATCAAGAGAAGTTCCTAAAATAAATTTTCTCCTCTTGAAAATGAAATAGAATGCTCAATTTGTAACAACTTTGGTCATGAAGAATCTAAATGCAGGAGCAAATTTTGGAAAAAATATTAGGAGCAAACACCATTAAATCCAAAGATATGGAGAAGGAAATAATCTCAAATAGAAAGATGTGGTATAGCCTTGTATGCAAAAAGACAAGAAGATCAATGGTACATTGACAGTGGATGCTCCAAACACATGATAGGTGACAAAGAAAAACTTCACTCGTATAATGCCTTAGAAAAAGAAAAGAATGTCTCATTTGGAAATGACACTCCTGCTATAGGTAAAGGTTTTGTTTTCTTGAAAGAAAAGGTTAAAGATGGGAATGTTATGTATGTAGGCGATTTAAAGCATAACCTGTTGAGTGTCAGTCAAATGTGTGATCAAGGAAATGAAGTGGTGTTTCGATCAAATGGATGTGTTGTTCATGAGTTTGATACAGGAGAGACTGTGATCAAAGGTGCAAGAACTCCAAAGAACTTATACATACTCAAGGGAGGAAAACAACAGTGCTATCTAAGCAAAAATGATGAAAATTGGCTGTGGCATAGAAGATTGGGACATCTAAGATTTTCTCAAATAAGAAAAACATGCAGACTCAAGGTTGTTCGTGATCTTCCAGATATCAACATCCTAGAAAATACAATATGCAAACCATGTCAAATCAGTAAGAAAACTAGAGTTCACTTCATGGAAAAAGAAGGGTCAGCTAGTAAGCCTCTTGAACTTGTCCATACTGATTTATGTGGACCATCAAGGAAAAAGTCACCTTGTGGAGAAGAATACTTTATTTTGTTCATTGATGATTTTTCCAAAATGTGTTGGATAGGTCTTCTGAAGCATAAAGATGAAGCATTTAAAAAGTTCCAAGCATTCAAAGCCTTGGTTGAAAATTAATTAGATTGAAAAATCAAATGCCTCAGATTTGATCAAGGAGGGGAATTTACATCGGATGAATTCTTTGAATTTTGTGAACAACATGGAATAAAAAGGCAATTCTCCACCGCAAGGACTCCTCAGAAAAATGGTGTGGTAGAAAGAATGGACAAAACATTTCAACAAATGCCTCGAGCTACGCTAGATGAATGTGGAACTCCTGCAACCTTCTGGGGTGAAGCTGCATTTGCTGCCGTGACTATTCTCAACAAAGCAAATGTTCGGGTAAATAGCACTAAAACTCCACATGAACTTTGGTATGGTAAGGCTCCTACTGTAAAATACTTTAAATTATTTGGAAGAAAATGTTTTATCAAAAGGTCTGATGAAAAACTTGGTAAGTTTGAACCTAGAGTAAATGAAGGTATTCTTCTTGGTTATTCTTCCAGAAGTAAAGGATATAAATGTTATAATAAAAGACTTGGGAAAATTGTTGAGAGCATTGATGTTGTAATTGATGAAGCATGCAAAAATCCAAAATAGATAAAAAGAGAAGATTATGACAATGAAGAAGATAGGGATTATTTTCCCACATAAAATCAAAATGATATTGAAGAAGAAACCAATGAAGCACCATAAGAAGAGATAATGGTAGAAGAAATGACTCCATCCATGTATGTTCAGAAAAATCATCCAGAAACCCAAATTTTAAGGGAAAAAGAGGCAGGGGTACAGTCAAGAAGAACCATTATAGGGACCTCAAGCTATCTAGCATTACTATCCTCCACCAAACCTCAAAATGTAAATGAAGCATGCAAAGATGAATGTTGGGTCAAGGCCATGGATGAAGAACTTGAGCAAATTGAAAAGAATGATACTTAGGAATTAGTTCCTAGACCCCATGATAAAATATTATAGGAACTAAATGGATATTCAAAAACAAGTTGAATGAAAATGGAGAAGTCATTAGAAACAAGGCCATAATTGTTTGTAAAGCATATGCTTAATAAGAACATATAGATTTTGAAGAAACTTTTGCACCTATTGCTAGACTTGAAGCCATAAGGATGTTTCTTGCTCTTTCTAGCTTTCAGAAATTCAAAGTATACCAAATGGATGTAAAATCAGCTTTCCTTGATGGAGATTTAGAAGAAGAAGTTTATATTGAACAACCAGAAGGATTCATTCTTGGAAATGATGCAAAACTTGTATGCAGACTCAAAAAGGCTCTCTATGGTCTGAAACAAGTTCCAAGGGCCTAGTATTACCGCCTTGACAAATATCTACACCAACAAGGTCTTACAAAAGGTTCAACAGATAGAAATCTATATAAAAATATTGAAACTTATAAATTGCTAATTATTATTGTTTATGTTGATGATATCATTTTTGGTAGCAATGAAGAATCCATGAGTCAGAATTTTGCTTCAGTAATGCAGCAAGAGTTTGAAATGTCCTTGCTTGGTGAACTTACCTATTTTCTTGGTCTACAAGTTCAACGAAATAAAGATGGTATTTTTCTTTCACAAACCAAATATCTCAAACATATCTTGAAAAGGTACAAAATGGAAAATTCTACACCTCTATGTACCCCAATGGTAACAGGATGCAGTCTCAGCTCAAATGATGAATCAACAACAGTACATCAACCAACTTATAGATCCAAGATTGGCAGTTTACTTTATCTAACAGATACCCGACCTGACATCATGCATGTAGTAGGAATAGTTGGAAGATTCCAAGCAAATCCAAAGGAATCACACCTTCAGGCAGTCAAAAGAATTTTCAAATATCTTCAAGGAACTTAGGACTTTAGTTTATGGTATCCTAGAGATGCAGATCTCACTCTTCATGCATATACAGATGCAGATTGGGCAGGAAGTGTTGATGATAGAAAAAGCACTAGTGGTGGTGCATTCTATAAGGGTTCCAGGTTAGTGTCTTGGTTTAATAAGAAACAAAGTTCAATTGCTTTATCAACAGCTGAAGCAGAATATGTGGCTACTGCATCTTGCTACACACAACTACTTTGGATGATGCAAACTTTGCAAGACATTCAGATCACATGTACTCCACCCATCTCCATTCTATGTGATAATATAAGTTCCATCAGTATTTCAAAGAACCCAGTCATGCACTCCAAGACCAAGCACATACCCATCAAGTACCATTTTCTACGAGAACAAGTGCTTGAAAAAAAGGTCAAATTGGAGTATGTTCCCTCCAAAGAACAGATTGCTGATATATTCACTAAAACACTGCCTAGAGAAACATTTGAATATCTCAGACAAAAACTGGGAGTAGTTGCTGCATCATCCTGCTGTTAAAATCCAGTTTTTTAGAAAAAGGTTATTATATGTGGGTTTCATGAAGCATAGTCATGTATACATGCAGGTTTCTGTGGGTGAAGGAGCGTATATGTTTTTCAGTCAAGAAAAACTATGGGGTAGACTATGATATGGGTGCTTTGTCTGTTGTTAATTATTACAGTCTATCGATATGCTTCGTTCATTAATTTTTATCTGACTAACAAATATGCCTTGATCATTGACTTGTTAACAATGCACAGGTAACATAGGTTCAGGGGGAGCATTAACCTTCACAAGAATTCTGCATTGTTGGCATTATGGTTGCTGAGTCTAGCTATGGATTCATATATTTATACCATTTGTTGCTTAAGTCATGTAAAATTCTAGGGTGTGATATGTCTTCTCATATATTTGAATAACTCCTATTGGAAAAATGATGTAATTTGTATCCCCACTTTGCATGGGATGGATGATGTAACATTCATTGTATTTCTGTCATGTATAAACAATTGGTATATCCCCACTTAGTTTGGAGATGGATGTATGTATGAGTCTTTGGTGATAGGAAGGTCATACTCACATAGTTGAGTTATAGAGTCATGCTATTCTTTTGGAAAATATTTTTGTAGATCAACATGTACTCAGGGGTAGCATGGACAACATAATGTATGTCAAAGGGGGAGAATATCTTGGTCTGCCCTTTGCCCTTGATGTTAGAGGGGGAGAGTGTCTTGGTGTTGTTGTTGCCATCAAGTCCAAAGGGGGAGATTGTTGGCATTATGATACATGTGTTATCCTTGATGACAACTCTCTTAGATGACAGTTCACAGTGCAACAAGCTAACAACAAAGGATTACATATCAGACTCCAAAGAATGAAGAAAGAGAGGTATACGTTGGTTCACTTTGTCTAAGAAGCATATACACGTGGGTTAACAAAACAAAATACACGTATAACGTATAAACACACTTTAACAGGAGGAAAAGTGCATACATGTTGGAAAACCAAGTATTTGATCCAAGGTATTAGTCCAAGGTATTTAGTCCAAGGTATTGACCTAGGTATTTGGTCCAAGGTATTGGTCGTAAGTGGCTTTGGTCCAAGGTTTTGAGAAAAGCCTAAGAGTATATAAGGAGGAGAAGATCATTAGGCCAAGTGTGCAAGCAATAAGATTCTAATGAATACTTCTATTTGAAGTATATTTTATGTTGCAGGGTTACATCTGGGAGTAGATCTGAAATATTCATGTGCACCTTGAGTTCAATATTGGATTAGGAATCATGAGACTTGAAATGAATTATTCTTGAATGATTTGATATTGGGTGAGACTAGATTTGATGTTTTGTGCCTATTCTATTCATTATCTATCATGATCTGGGTTTGACTGAAGTTTGGAATTGCAACAAAGTTCTAAGTCAATATTTGCAGATATGTACGCAGGTTCGTCTCAGCCAAAGAGTGTATACATTCAGGTTCGGTTCTTTCGAGTAGAGTATACAAAAGAAAAGCTTCTTTTTAGATTTGATTAATATATCTTATAAAATTCTGTTATTTTACTGTTGTCTTTCAATGAAGTCTTCTTAGATCTAAATGTAAAACTGAATGCATAAGGAGGCTGGCATTTGATTGATTGATTGTATAAGTGAGAAGAAGTGATATCTGTCCCCGCCTGTGTAAAGCTCTAAAATATTCAGAATATTGATAGTTGGTACAGACTTGATTCAAAAGTTTATGTTTGCAGTAGTTTTGAAGGTATACACAAGTTCAATTAACGGAAGTAGCGTGTACACGCAGTTTGGATGTAGCCAAGTAGTGTATACACTCTAATGCATGATTTTTGAGGTTACAGCTAGTTCTGAATGATGATGCAGGGTTTTGGGTTCAGTATAATGTTGTGGTGTCAATGATTTGATTGTTTAGATTATCTGAATATTGGTTGATGCAGTTTAAGTTTAAAATTTATGATGGGTCTAGTGTGAAAATTTGATGAAATGCGGCCTTCAGATTGTGATGTTGTGATCCAAGAGTATCTATTCTAAAAATTCATGAAACGTGGTCCCTGGTGGAAGAGTGGAGTTTTTCTGTAGGTTAGCACCTATGTACTAGTAAACATACTGGCTAGTACAAGAGCTAGGGGGTTGTAGTTCCCTTCTAGTAGAAGATGGAGAACGAGAGAAGGTTGTAACCTTCTATAGGTAGAAGCCTGCATACTGGTATGAGTCTGCACCAATACTGTTGGGTCCCTATAATACTAGTGATTACCCCATTACTATTGTAGTTATACCCCTTATTAATATTGTTGTGCCCCCAATTTTGACTAAGGTGGTGAGCGCAGCAGAAAGGATTGGGTAGATCACCTGGTTGAGGCCACTTGGACCTACAACACCACTTGGAAGACTACAACCGGTTTCACACCTTATGAGCTGGTCTACGGGAAGAAAGCTTTGCTGTCAATAGAGTTCAAGTACAACACATTGAGGGTGGTAGCTCAGCTGGACCTAGATCTCAACCATGCTCAATGTGAAAGGTTATTGCAGCTGAATGGATTAGATGAACACATAATGCAGGCCCTCCTCCACTCAGAAGTAGTTCAACTTCAAAGGAAGATATGGCATGACCAACACCTTAATGAAAAGCAATTCCAGCCAGGAGATTGGGTGCTACTGTATGACTCCAGATACAAGGATTTCAAGGGGAAGCTGAGGACAAGATGGTTAGGACCATATACAGTGGAGAAATGCAATAACAATGGTTCAGTCCTTATTAGGACCATTGATGAAGAAGCCATCCCCATGCTTGTTAATGGCCATCGACTGAAGATCTACAGGAAACCCCTTTCGAGGCAGGAGTTCATTGAAATTGTGGAAAAACCAGTGCTGGTAATAGAGTAGGGTTTTGCCTCTGTTCCGGCCACACCTTGATCATTAAAAAAAAAAAAAAAAAAAAAAAAGAGGAATAAAAAGATCCTTGGACGATAACCTCTCTGAGGCGCCCAGGGCAGACAGTGAGGGTGAAAACCTCAAGGAGGCGCCCCTGCTGTCTCTCAGAAAATAAAGAATTTGAATAAAAAGATCCTTGGGTGAAAACCTCTCTAAGGCACCTCGGGCAGATAGTGGGGGTGAAAACCTCACGGAGGTGCCCCTGCTGTCTCTCAAAAAAAAAAAAGAAAAAAAGAAAAAAAAGAAACAGGTCTAATCTCTGAAGAATTATTGCAGGTTGCAGGGAATACAACGCAGAAAAGAAGGTCGCGCAAAATGAGGACAGGGGTCTGTACCAAGTGACCAGGCATCCTCATAGACACTCCCTCCATGGCCACTCACTTTTTTGAGGATTTGGACACATTCAAGTCGAGATTCAACCTCCTACAGGAAGTTTCAAGGCTTTCTACAGGAAGTTCTGCATTTCTACAGGAAACATCCTGTAGAGCCTTTGGGCAGGCCAAAATCAATTTTGGAGAGGGATTTAAAGCTTCAAATCTGTTGATGAGGCATGCAGCCACTCCTTTCTTCCATCCATCACCCGTTTCACCTCTTTCCACCGCTATTGCACCAATCTGGTTATGTATTCCTGCACAGTCATGCAAGAGTCATGTTTCCTGAGATTATTTTTTTTTTTTTCTCCAAGTGACAAATTAAGCATGCAGAGGCTCGCACACTCTACCTCTCAAAGCTCCATCAGGACCCTTCATCCGCGAATACAACCTTGCTCGTTTTAGCATGCATCCCAGGAGGAGAAGCAGCTACAGGATGTCCTACAGGAATCCTGTAGCAGCTGATCCATCTAGAGCACATGCTATGGAGACACTAGTAGCTGAAATTGACACAGGGACATGCAACAAGCTCCGCTTGGACATGCACTCCTCCTCAACAGCTGAAATCATACGGAGCTGGCGCATGCAGCGTTTACAACTAGAGGATCGGGTCCCGAAGCCTTGCATACAACATCAGCCAATGAACAAAAGGAGCTCCAGCGCCTGTGAACGAAGCAACAGTGAGCAAAGCCATCATTCCACGTCTCGAAGCCTGCAGAACACATCCACAGCCACACAGGTAAGTGTCTAACCTTATTCGTTGAATTGCGTAGACTATACTCTGAAACTTGCATGACTGTGAAATGTGTGGATTGAACAAATTTGGTGGCCAGTCAACTGGCCACCCACAGCCAGTCAAATGGCCTCATGGGATCCGAATGAGCTCGGTTATGCCAAAGAGATGGGCAGTCGACACGTGGGAAGTGTCCAGTCAGGGAGAATCGGCAATTTGGCAGAAATGGCGGTGGTTAATGGCAGAGAAAGGAAATGGCGGTCAAAGACACGCCGAGGAATGATGGCCGTGACGTTGGCTAACGGATCAGCCTGGACAACTCACCCCCACGCCATGAATTGCGCAGTAATTCAAATTTCTCGGCCTAATAACTCACGATGAACCGCTGTCATTTGCACTTGAAACCATTTTGCAACGAAGTACACGTCCTCCTCTGCAGTTTGTTAGCTCGAGCTTCTCGGCACATTTCAAAGTCCTCCTGCGTCCCAGACTTGTCCAGAAGCACCATGACATCCTCCAGAAGCCGGCAAAGCTTTCTACAGGAAGGAGCTCTACGGGAAACATGGCATAGCAGAGAAACCTGGACTGTCTGCGTCGAAATTGGAATTTTGAAGAAAGGTAGGCTCGAACACACCATTCCCATGCATAATATTTTGAAAGGTGGTGAATTAAACGTGCTGGAGTAGGATAATTAAAAGCAAGTCTACCTGTGGTTCAAGAATAGTGGTTTGCCTGTGTGATACATGGAATTTTTCAGTGGGTTCTGCGTCTAATTCTCCTCCATGGTTCCTGTCAGCAAATTCCTCCTATAGAAATGATAAAACCACTGTAAGGGTAAGCCTGTGCGTAAAGAATGTGATTTTTATGTGGTTGGGGATAAACATTAAGCTCTGCACTCTATCTGTAAGAGCCTAATTCCCTTTTGACAGTCGAGTTTTGGGCAGCAACAACATTGTAACCAGGGAATTGATACAAAGTGACCTATAAACACCTGAGGGATACTGTCTTCAACGTTCTGGGGAGGAAACCATACACAAAATTCCCTTTCTGATCAGAGCACAAGCCAAAACAGAGCATTTTTCACCATGCCAGGAGGGTTTATCAGAAAGGAACCCTCGGATTCCAAGAAATTGCAAGAAACTCCTAAGGTGGTAGACCTATTTACCCGTGCAAATTGGATGACCCTCTGTGACAGAATTCAAGGTCACGATGATGAGATAACAGAGGAGTTCCTAAGGTCCCTACAGCCTAAATCAAAGACACTAGCCACTGTAAATTTCAGAGGGTTGACCCTAAAGCTCACCACACAACTCATTAGTCAATTCACTGATCTGCCATTGGGGATACCCTGGGATAAAGAGGAAAGGAAATTGGGCGAAAAGGCCAAAAAGGAATTCTTCCTACCAGAGGAACAGTTTTAAGAGGATAAGAATAGGGTCCGGAGAGCCAGCCTACAACCATTTTGGAGCGAGGTCACCCTTCAGATCATGAATTATATTACCTATGAGGGGCGGTTCAATATTGTATATGGTTATCACTTCCGGTTGCTAACTGAACTCAGGCATAAGATGGATTTACCCACAGAACAAAAGTTAAGCATCCCCTAATTCCTCCTAAAATCATTGATTGAGTTTGGCAAAAAACTGAAGGAAGGGACACCAGACCAGCTGGCCCATCATGGGCTTATCAAGCTTCTAGTAAAAGATGCCCTCCATACCTATACTGTCCCTCTCTCCAGGGAGATTTTTCACAATATGTCTAAGGATGATGATATCCGAATTCTGGCCGAGGAACTCACTTTCTCCAGCAATGAGGAGAAGGAGCACATTGAGGTAGAAGAGAAAGCCAAGGGTCAGGAAATCCAGGGCAAACCACCACAGCAAGGACAAGAAGAGAAACAAGAGAAAGGCTAAGCTGTTGAGGCCAAAACTGTGGGTGGAAAAATGACACAGACACCAAGGGAGAAACGATTGCAAATCAGGGCAGAGAGGACTGAAAAAGTCCAAGCAAGCAAGAGCACACCCAAGGCAGCCATAGAAAAACTAAAGGAGAAGGCACCCCCAACCAAGCAGGTCAAAACAATGCAAACTGGTTCTACAGGAAGCCAGAAGGCTGTTTCTACAGGAAGCCCGAAAACTGTTTCTACAGGAAGCCAGAAAACAGTTAACACAGGACTCTCTACCAGAAGTATGGAAAAAGGGCAAGAGAAGGAAGAATCTCCTGAGATTCTAGCTAGGGAGACAACAGTTGTGCTGGCCACCCTCAGCACATCTCCAAAGAAAAAAGAAAAGCGGAAGAGGGAGCCTTCCATGTATTTTAAGGCAAGAAGAAGCACAGGGATAAAAACTGGCAGACCAAAAGAGCAACAGTCCAAAGGGCCAATTACAATTGTAGACACCCCAGCCAAACAAAAGACATCCATCAAATATGAGCGAGGAAGCCCTAAGACATCCACATGGAAAGAAAGGATGGAAAAGTTGGACTCAGAGGCCTCTCTACAGGATGCCAAGGCTATTCTACAGGAAACACTGGCTAGGCCGAAAGAGACCGAAAAGATGGAGGAAAAAGAAGCTAAATTATCACAGGAGGAAGAGAAGGCTAAAACCATTGTGGAACCAAGCCCCCAGCCTAGCCTGGGCTCTTACTATAACTTCTTAGAGGCCGGGAAGATCATTCCCCAAAAATTCACAGTGCCACTTTTCCTTGCACTAGAGGAAGAAAAAGTGAGGACCCACACTTGGATGAAGATCGCTAAATCCAAGGGTGTGGCACACATAGGTCCTTTGGAGGAACAACTCAAGGAGGCCCAAAAAGAACTGGCAAGGGTACGACATGTGGAGAACTACCAGCAGGCTAAGCTACGGGAAGAAAATGAGCTGCTTAGACAGCAGCTATAGTTGCAGGGACAGAAGAAGGAAGACAGACCTCACATCTTGGGAGAACAACAGCAACAGGAGGAGGCCACAACAGCCAAAGATACCATAGAAGAACAGTAGAGAAGGGAAGGGATGCAGGCTGAAATTGAGACACTGAATCGACAACTTTAGGAAAAAGAATTTCAAGCGGGCCTGGGGATACAGTCTCTGAAACAGCAGATACAACAAAAGGAGGCCCAACTAGCCTGCATGGCTAGTTGGGCAATGGAAGCCCTGTAGTGTAGGCAGCTGACCAAATCCTACGCCCTATACCTTAGGGATCAGTGGCTACAATTTCAGATCAACACTTTGGCATAGAGAGGTATCACTCAATTCTAAAACCCCCAACAATTCATGGCTTTATGTGACAGCAGTTCGTCAGAGGACAAGGCCAAACTATCAGAGTTCTACCTACACAATTTGGCCCTTCCCAACATGACCTCGTGGGACCCCAACACTGCAGTAGGGGACATGCAACTTATGGCCATGGCCTCGTGGCTAAATCATGAAGAAAAGAGAGCAGTAGAGGTCAGAAAGGTCATGGACCGGGAACTACAGGAACCACTATTGATTAGAGCAGAGCCAAGGGATTCCTTAGCATTAATATCCGCCCACCAGCACTTGGCAAACAACTCTCAGGCCCTGCTAGATTACATGGATCGTCAAGCTCAAGCCATATCACATTTTGAGGACATGGAGTGACTGTTGGGGGACAACTGTGTTCATGCTTGCACCCGTAGGTGGAACACATTGTCCCACAGCCTAAAAATTAGAGAATACCACACCCCAACTAGAATGAGGGAGGCCTTGGCACGAGTGCCTCCCTACAAAAAGTCCATGCAGAATCTTCAGGCCAACTGGATAGGCCTCAAGTTAAGTCCACCTTTGCTTTTGGGGCTGCTGGAAGGAGGCATAGAAGAGGAGGAGCATAGGCAGTGGGAAGAAGTGGAAAGGA
This sequence comes from Pinus taeda, assembly GCA_000404065.3. Lineage (NCBI taxonomy): Eukaryota > Viridiplantae > Streptophyta > Pinopsida > Pinales > Pinaceae > Pinus > Pinus taeda. Next base: position 278 of record APFE031002579.1, on the reverse strand, counting down.
AGGCCGAATTTCGTGATAGTGAAGAAAATATCACCTCAGAGGCCTGGGATGTGAGGGAGGCGATCAAGGCAATCAAGGATGAGGAGCTAGACTAGTTGCTCAGAGGATGAGCAACCCATTTAGCAGGGGGGTGATGATGAGCCCCAAATTGGGTAACTTATTGGGCTCATTTTGCCTAATTATCCTTGTTCAATCCTCCATTTTCATAGATTATGCATTATTTTTAGTATGTTTATGTCATTTGTACGAATAAGGGTGGTCACTCTTCCTAGGTGGCT
>APFE031002575.1:0-54724 GCA_000404065.3 Pinus taeda | reverse complement strand
CCCCCCCCCCCCCCCTCTCAGTATTATTTCCAACATTAAGAACACTAGAATCCTTGTGCAAGCCTATGTTTCCTGTGAAAAGTTTAGTTATTGGATTCAACAACTAATTGCTTATCATTTGCTTGATGAACCACCAAGTTATTTCCAAATGGTTTCTTGAACCACCACAAGTTTGTAGTTAGACTGATGAACCACTTAATGCTAGCTAAGTGCTTGCTAATTGGCTGATGAACCACCCTTATGAGCGGATCCAACCAATTGAAATACTAGGTGCTTATAGTTAGGCTAATGAATCACTTAGTGCTTGCTAAGTGCTTGTTAAAAAGATGATGAACCAACCTCATAGTGGATTCAATCCCTGAAACTAAGTGTTATACTACCTTTGATGGTTATCATTTGATGATAAACCACTTAGTGCTTTCCATTTAGCCAATGAACCATTAAGTTCCCGCGGAAGGGTTAATAAAAACCATTGGGTGCTTATAGTTAGGTTGATTAACCACTTGGCACTAACTAAGTGTTTTCTAACTAGCTAATGAACCACCCTTATAGTGCAACAATGCATGGAGCTGAGCATTATGCTACCTCTGATGTTTATTATTTAGCTACTAAACTAATGGATGCTTGCATTTAGGTTGATGAACCCCTTAGTGCTTATTAAGTGCTTTCTAACTAGATGATGAACCACCTTTGTAGTGGGTTCGACTCCTTGGATTTGAGTGATATACCCCTTGGACTTTGCGTGAAGCCCTGTGTAATAAAACTCAGGGAGTAATCTCATCACTAGTGTGGTTACTACCATAGAGTAGTTGATGAACCACTTGGGTAATGGAATCCATCTCCTAAGTGTTTAATGATATGATTAGTGTGAAATATCCCTTGTGCAAACATTTCCTTAGCCTAGACATGGCTTGGGGGTGGTTAGTTGCAAGAAATATTGCAGTGTAGTTGGCCTATGAATGGGTGGAGAGTGGAAATCCCTCCTTCAATTGTCAACTAATTTAGTTCACCAAGATAAGTATAATGGTTTAAGAATATTTTATTTTGAGTTATGGAAATGCTTGTTATGTTATTAGTTGATGTGTAGTTTTGTATGCCTCATGAAGGATTACTTGAAATCATTGTATGTTCATGGTTGACAACAACTTATTATGTCTTTGGTTAATTGGAATGTTTTGTATGGTTAATTTTTATTTCAAACATAATATTTGCAAAATATTTGTATATATTATGATTTCAATGAATGTTTAGTTAATGCTAAGGACACTTAGTTCATGAATGAATTGGTCAATCTATGAATTGTACACACTTATGTTATTACTGTGATTGAGAATTGTAATGAATATAATACCTTGAGGTACAATGTTTAATACACAACTTTCAACTCTATTATGTAATAATGCACACATTTAATCTTCCTTTAGGATGATTGAAGGCGTCCTATAGTTAACTAATCCCACATAAGTAGTCGAGTTAGATAATGGGCATAATTCATTTTAGAATGTATTAAAATTGGGGAGTTGGACTGTGGAGCCATGTATTTATTCTACTCTAGATCTGGTGTAAATTTGGTCCTATTGGTATCCCTCATCTCCTTCTAAACATGGCTAAATATCTTTGAAGGTTTTTCTCAGACCCTAGGATTTATCTTAAGGAAAACTGGCATTTTAGGCATATGGCCAAAGTCTTAATAAATCATGGTAAAACCCCTTTATTTCTCTCCTTTCGCTACCTTAGTGATTTTGTAAAACATTTGGTGATCTGGGGAGTCTAGAGGTCAACAGAGCTCAACATCGTATAGAGGCCTAGATATTATTTAGGTTTCGATACCTCCTCTAAGAACAAACTACATTCAGACATATGGGTAGATAAGGAATATTATCTTTATGGATGGCCCAGATCTCATTCGGTTGAATTTCCCTAAGAAACATAGTCCACGGGCCCAAATCTAGTTATTCGAGTATCCAAGGTTTGGTGGAGGTTCTAATGTTCGTGACCTACCAGTTTGGGCTGACGCTAGATTACTTTTCCAAGGGGCCCACATTTGAGATCCAAACATTTGGGTATGGTGGAGGTTTTGTTGTTTGTGGTGGGGCTTGATGGCTGGATCTTATCCTCACATGCTGGAATAGATCTAGTAGTATTAGATCCATGAGCGGTAAGAAATGCATCCCCTGTTGAGGATTATATGAACATCCGCCAAACTTGTTGTTTAGAAGAAGCGGATCTAAGAATTCGAGGGACAAGAGTTTAGCAAAGTGGGCACAATGCTATCAATTTGGATTACCCAATATTTGGATATCAAAGCAATATGTTACAAATGCATAAGGAAAGGACCAATGGGTCATGTACTTGAGATGATGTGGCGATGGCCACTTGGAGGTCTCATGGATACATAAGATGAATTCGACCCCTTAGAGTGACATGGCAGTGCCACAGGGGTTTGAAAATGGCCATGTGGATTCCACATAGGAACCCATGATGATGTGGACCCATGCTGAAATGACATGGTAGTGGAATGTGGATTCCACATGGTAACAATAAGATGAGATGGAAATATTGCATTATGTTGATTCACGTTTCTTGTTGGAAATGTATTCACTACTGGGAGGGTGAATTAGTATTGAATGTTTATATTAACTTTAAAATTCCTTTTCAATTATTGCAATACAATCTTCATTAGCCCATTAGTAGATTAAATGATATAGAAAAACATATGGGAACCATGATAAATAACCAAAGAATCATGCACAAGAGAACACAATATTTTTATGGTGGAAAACCCCTTTTTGGGAAAAAAACCACCCTGATGTTGCTGCACTACTCAAATAATTATATTCATCATCAAGCAATTCAATTGAATATAATATATATTATTTGCTAATATTAGAGATAACTATGATCCTCATCTATGACTCTACAAACACCCATCTGATCAACAAGCCTTTCCTAACACCAACTGGACTTATGAAGAAATTTGTTCTCTATACTATCTTCATTGGAGCAGCCACCCCTAATATTCCATGTGATCCTTGTTTCACAATATTTATGACTAGAGTCAATTTGAATCACTCAACCAAAACAACAAAACAACCTCTAGCAATATAGGATCAAATCAATATAGCAAACTAACTAAAAACCAATATGCACAACCCACTCAATCACTACAACAATCCAATCAACAATACATGCAACAAACATAAAAGATAATTTGATGAGAACATGATAAGAAACTATGAATGAAATGATCTACAATCCCTCCTACTCTGTTACCATACTACTACATAAGATCTAGGCTGAAACAAACTTATGCTATCATCTTCTACTACTGTGACTTACTAAAGATATTCTACATAAATCCCTGCATGACTTGTACACACAACGCTTCACTCACTCACACTCCCAAATCTCACACAACCATCACACTTTCTTCACTAGTGAACCAACCAAATAGACTCATGATCTCCATCTATTTGTAATTTTATGAAATGATTAAAAAAAATAATTCCAATCCTGTAGTGGATCTATGTTCATATGCTAGAAATGGTTCAGTTCATTGCTTGTTGAGTCAATCAAGCCACTAAATTCATTTACTAATGAATATTCTCTTTTAACCATATTCTAGTAGCACAATAACCTATTTCCAGCCTTTACATGATGAGTCTAGAACAATACAAGATGAAAGAACAAATAAACAATCGATGAGCGTGAGGAATGCAGAGGATTTTTTTCTCTGAGACTCAACCGCACGCATAGGCTCGAGACAAATCGACTAAACCTTGTATTAATTCTCACGGGTCTTGTCTCTAAGTGACTAGATCTTTCCAGTTGCTCCCATGACCCATCCTCCATGAGACTGGGGTAGAGGATTAGGAAAACTCATCCCAAATCAGCTCAGAACTTGATAAAACTTGGTCCACTACTAAATCACCTTATCTAAGACCTTAGGGACCCATTGTAGCCATTGCAACAATCCAACAGTCCATTGTAGAAACTCCATCATCATTCAAGTCAACCTAGGTTGACTTGAATGCCATCCATCAACTACTCCAACACTTAAGCTATCAAACTTCAACACAACTACTCCAACATCTGCAACCATTAATGGCAGACCCTACAATGGATCATCCAAGTTGAAACCCATCTCTACATACACCTAATACCATAAACATGACTTGACACTCTCTGGTACTATCAACTAGGTGTAGTAGCTCCACAACCTGCCAAGGCAACAATCTGTATTAACATCTGCAACCATCAAGATAAGGTCTACAACCAAAGCATAGTTAAGTAAAATATCACTAGCATAAGCCCAGTACCTATACTAAGACCCCGCGTAATAACTCATCCATACCCATATACCTCAGAGCCCATGACCCAATGAACCATGTGCATGAACAATCACATACTACTAGGTTGACATCAATGCCAACTAAACAAATGAGCCATAATGCCAATAATCTCCCCCTTTGGCATTGATGGAAACCCCAACTAAAACAACAAACTAGTCTCTAAAAAAATCCTCATTCACTCCCTCTTTGACATCAATGGAAAAGGGTTGAGCTCATCCAAGTAAGAATAAATGAAAGGACACTACTCCCCCTGGACACTAATTGTGTCTCAACAAGCAACAACAACTATAGCCATCAACATAGTGTGGAAGAAAACATACCATAATTAGTAAAAATAACAACACATCATATACATTATCAATTTCAAATCATAGTGCATAAACAAACAATAACACTCCTCATGGCATCATGACAATAAAAAATAGTAATAATAGCTCTCTCTCTCTCTCCTGAAGTAGCAACAACAAAATCTCCATGAACACCACTCTTAACTAGAAAAAACAACACTCAACTCATTAGCATCATGAGTAACAACAACAAATACCATGAGTAACAACACTCTCTCTATCAGCAACAAAGTATAATCATCAACAACATCAATGTAATATGAGCAACAACACATCTTAAGCAGTAACAGGAGCAACATCACTAAGCTCAACAACAACAACTACATCAACCTTATTCTCATCGAAACCAATAGCAACATAGTGTGGAAGTAACAATAAAAAACGATATCTCATCAGTAGTACAATATTGGATATGCTCTTCCTAGGCATCATCATCTTGTAACCAATGCCTTCTAGTTGAAGGCTACACCTCAAGGACCAAGGGACCGATTATACGATATGAATGATATACAATACATCATTGAAATAACACTCATCAACTCATATGAATGGCTTCCCTCATCAATGAATAATAGACATCAAGACTTTCTCTCCAATATGACCATGACCATTGATATACAATACAATGTAGTACATGGTTGTATAATGAGATACAAGGCTATAAAATGACTATGAAATGATGCACAATACCCCAAAGATGGTTGTAACAAACCATAATGACACGAACTTGTCATGATTCATAACACTTGATTACATGTCTTCATAAACAAGATACATGATTGAAGATGATGAAGTACAATATGAAGCATGTGGTTGTTACATAATGACCAAAACTCATGCCTCTCCCCAAGAAATACTCAAATAAGTTCCTTGACCAATACTACAAACGTTTTGGCCAATCAATAAGATGGTGAATGATCAACAATATATAAATCTCATCAGACATACAATCATCCAAGTGCATAAGATAGAGCTATCATCTAGCAGCAAATGAAGTGATAGCAGGAGTAACTGATCATCATGAGATATGAAATAGTGAGCAATAATAAAATATAATCATGACATCAATTGAGTAGCATAAAACTCCAATATATAACAACAACATATGTTAGGGTCCAACCCTAACCCATTTATTTATGTAATAGGGTCGAGTCATAGTTATAGTTAGTTAAAGAGTAAATAAAGCCCGTATTAATAATTGTAAGTGGTTGATCCACATTTAAGAAAGGCACCACAGTTTGTTGCAAACAGGCCATGGTATTAGATAGATGGTACTAAGAGAATCATGGTAATGACCCATGGTGTTGTATATACGAATCCTATATAAAGGATAGAGACTCCCCATTAAGGAATATCGAATCATATTTTGTAATCGAGCTTTTCTCTACTGGAGGTTGCCTCCTCGAAGAGGCAAGTGAACATTGCTTTCATCTCTAAATAATAAAATAATTGTTGTTTTTCTCATTTTTTCTGTGTTCTGGGTTGTATTTCTTTGCATATTTGGTATTCTAGAATTTCTCATAGGTCAAGAGCATAAGAAGTGGTATCAGAGCACTTTCCAGGGCCGGTGGTACCTCTATTTTTGGCAGATTTTTTTTTTTTTTAGGCTAGAGACATGTTTCAGTGTCTTTAAACCATGGGATCTGTCATTGAGCACATAAGCCTTCAAATTTAGGAATGCATGCATGCAAGAAGTAAAAGATATGGTCACGCTTGTTGGACTCCCTTGTAACCCATGTGGGTACCCTTTCGAGTAGTAGCACATTAGATAGAACTACGCATAGATTTCCTTCCACATATGCTCTGGGTATATCGGAAGTCCCTAGGCTCACTTGAAACCTCGCCTTAGATAAAATGTTAGCCATCTTGCTACTATAATACACTGAGAACAACACTTGAGGAGATTACTCGCATGTATGATAAGATAGTCACGTGTTACGGCTAAGGGTATGGTTGATCCTCCTTAGTTAGTGCCCTGAAAGATTGGGCCAAGTACTATTGTTGGACCCTTATGTATATTGCGATCTGTAGCACCTGACACTCCTTTGAGACCATAGTTCCCTCAACTCTCTAAAGATCACCCATTATCTTATGTACCAAATCAAATCTAGTAGTTGGGGTTTTGTCGTTGCCGCAACAATTAGATCCACCAATTGAGGTTCTACCACCATAGTACCATTCATATCTAGTAGTCGGGGTTCTATCACTGACACATTCCAACTCACATTCAGTAGTTGGGGATTTCGTAGGCAGATTGGACCATTTGCACAGTGAGGCTTGTGGCTCCTATAGCCTGGAGATATTCTCACTCGACATTGGGAAGGATCAAGTTTTCTTGAATTTGGCCACTATAGTATTGATAATCGGGGAGTAAAATTCCATTTGGAGTAAAAAGAAAAAAAAAATTGAGGCCTTCCCAAGACACTTACAAGAGACTTAGCACATAAGAATCAGGACAACGAGTTGACCATAGTAGTACCATTCACTTGTCAACTTCAATTTTCGAGCAGTCCCAAATTTTGTCAAAGTGACGACAAGTGACCGAGATCTGTATATGTTAGCAACTAGAGCTCAAGTCATGGCCAACGAGAAGATAGAGTGCCTTGAAGAAAAGTTGGATTCTTTCAAGAGCCTATAGGACCAGATGAAGGAATTCTTGGCACAATTTAAAGTGAGCACATCAGGGTTGCATTCGACAACACATGGTATTAATGAAGACCTTGAAGGAGAATCTAGCCATCATCATCACATTCATGGGAATCACCAACATTCCCACCCTCGCTCACCCAAGTTGGACATGTATAAATTTTATGGCTCGAATCTGACAGTATTGGTAGCACAAATGGAACAATATTTCCTTCTAAATGATATCGAAGATGATCAAACTAAACTATGTGTGGGAGTGCTTTACTTGGACCAAGAGAGATGACAATGGCATCAGAAATGCTATCTCAGGAACATAACTTAGCAGTTGTTCTCAAAATCTCTTTGTGGCCACTTTGACAATGACTCTAATTTTTTGGGTCATCTTACTAAGCTCTGACATACAGTCATAGTAAAAGAATACACTGTAGCCTTTGAGACATTGGCTATCCGCACAGAAGGTCTAGGTGATGAATTCTACTTGAAATGTTTTATAAGTGGTCTCAAAGAAGCCATCCAGGCACATGTCCAGATGCACCACCCACCTACATGGATAGATGCTTGCAACAAGGCTATCAAAGTGGAACGTGCTTTAGCTACCCAGACTCCTCGTCCAAATTCTAGAGCCAAGGGATGTCCCACCCAGGCTCAGGGCCGTAACCAAACACTTAAGGTTCAAAAGATGTCTCCAACAGAAATGGTTGAAAGAATAAAACAAGGATTGTGCTACTATTGTGATGAAAAATACTCCCCTGGGAATAAATGCAAGGAACCCACATTCTATCAATTTGATGTTACTTATCACAACCCATCTGAGGAAGCCCCACCCCTTGAGGGACCAGAGGATGAAGTTGAGAAAACCCAGTAGGACAATGAACTCCTAGTTATGTCAGAGGAACTAGTTATCTCACTACATTATTTGGTGGGCATTTCTACACCCCAAACTCTCAAAATTAGAGCCTTTATTAAACATCGCCTTGTAGTAGTATTGATTGATAGTGGTAGAACTCATAGCTTTATCCATCAGCAAGTCACCAAAGCTCTTCATTGTTTTGTCAAGGTAGTCTCTAATTTCTAGGTCTAGATTGCTGATGGGGGGACAATGAAATGTGAAGGCCGCTGCGAAAATATCAAACTTCAAATGGGAGACTACCACCTGAAGACCCACATGTTTTCGATTAACATGGGTGGTTGTGACATTGTCTTGGGTGTTGAATGGCTTTGCACACTAGGCCCAATCACCATAGATTTCTAGGAGTTATAATGAGCTTTAAGTAGAATGACCACACGCATACCCTCCATGGACTCCAGGCAGGTGCTCCTTCTATCATTAGCTCACATCGCATGGAAAATTTGTTGAAAAAGGGCCACCATGGAGTTATCATCCAGTTTAATGCCATCCAGGCCATTGAGCCCACTACTCTTCCTATTCATCCTGACATGCAACAGGTCTTGAATCAACACCAGTAGGTATTTGACAAACCTAAAGAGATTCCACCCTCTAGAGGGGAACATGATAACAGCATCACTTTCATCCTAAAAGCACAACCGTCAAATGTGCACCATATCAATATCCTTTCACCCAAAAGAATGAAATTGAAAAAATCATCAAGGAACTCCTTGAAGCTAGTGTCATTCATCCTAGCATCAGTACTTATTCATCACCAGTGGTCATGATGCTCAAGAAAGATGGGGAATGGCACATGTTTCCAGACTTCAAGGCCCTCAACAAGCTCACGGTCAAAGGCAAATTCCCTATCCTAGTTGTTGATGATCTGTTGGATGAACTACATGGTGCTCAAGTCTTTATTAAGCTAGATCTTCACTCTTGCTATCACCAAATGTGCATGAAAGAAGTAGACATTCCCAAGACTGCTTTCCAAACTCATGAAGGCCATTATGGATTCTTGGTCATGCCATTTGGTCTTTGTAATGCCCCATCCACTTTTCAAATCCTCTTGAATCACCTGCTGCAGTCATATCTCCGAAAATTTGTCCTCAATTTGTTTGATGACATTCTCATCTACAACCTAACCTGGGAAAAACATCTTTAGCATGTAGACCCGCTCTTGCAAGTGCTCCAGGATCATAAATTATTTCTCAAATTGTCTAAGTGCTCTTTTGGAATGGAAGAAGTCGAGTATTTGGGCCACATTGTGGGTTGTGAAGGTGTCTGGGTGGATCCAGAAAAGATAGAGGCAATGCAAGATTGGGCCAAACCAAAAACCTTGAAGAGTTTGAGAGGATTCATGGGTCTCACCGGCTACTATCAAAAATTTGTCTGCAATTATGGTCACATTGCCAGACTCTTCACTAAACTTCTCAAGAAAAATTCATTCCTCTGGACTAATGCAACACAACAGGCATTTATGGCTCTCAAATAGGCCATGTGTTCCAGTCCCGTATTGGCAGTATCTGACTTCACCAAATCTTTTGTGACTGAATATGATGCTTCAGGTACTAGTGTTGGTGTTGTCTTAATGCAGGAAGGTCAACCCTTGGCTTCACCAGCCAATAACTGAGTGGGAAATGTCTAGGACAATATACCTATGAGAAGGAGATGATGGCCATTTTACATGCAATAGGTACTTGACGAACATACTTATTGGGGTGGCATTTCCAAATCCGCACAAACCATCAAAGCCTCAAATATATTTGGGAGCAACGTCTATCCTCACCCAAACAAAATAAATGGCTGCCCAAAATGTTGGGATATGATTATGAGATAATTTAAAAGAAAGGGCATGACAATGTAGTAGTGGATGCTTTATCACAACAATTTGAGGATGAAAGTACCTTGCTATCAATCTCTCTTCCCATACTAGATTGGATTGAAGAACCCCACAAGGAATGGTTTTCACATCCCTCTCTCTCCCAACTCATTAATAACTTGAGAGCAGATCCTAATTTCTCAGTTAGCTACTCTTGGAAGGATGATATTCTTCGCTACAAGGACAAAGTAGTTATATCACCGACATCCACCCTCAAAACACGCATTTTTCCAAAGTTGCACTCATATCCCACTACAGGCCGTGAAGGATTTCAGAAGACTTATGCTCACACTCGTCTTTCTTTCTTTTGGACAGGCATGAAAGCTAACATTCTCACTTTTGTAGCTAAATGTGATGTGTGTTAATGCCACAAAGGAGAAACAATCAAGTCACTAGGCACCTTACAACCATTGCCCATCCCTACCTCAATCTGGAAGGATGTTTCTATGGATTTCATTACTAGTCTTCCAAAGTGAAGCAACAAATTAGTCATCATGGTGGTTATGGATAGACTTTCTAAATATTCTCATTTTTGCACTCTACCCCACCCATTTACCCGCACTTTGGTGGCTTAAGCTTTCATGGACCAAATCTTCAAACTGCATGGCATGCCCACTTCCATTGTGTCTAATTGTGACCTGACTTTCACCGGTAACTTTTGGCAAGAAATTTTCAAGCTACAAGGAACCCGACTCCAACTAAGTACTTCATATCATCCCAAAACTAATGGTCAAACTGAAGCAGTCAATAAATGTTTGGAGACATACCTAAGGTGCTTCACTTCAGAAAAGAAACCTCAATGGGTACAGTGGCTACCTCTAGTTGAATGGTAGTATAATACTAACTAACATGAAACCACCAAGATGACGCCATATGAAGCAATGTATGGTCAACTCCCACCTTCACCTACTTCTTATATCCCTGGATGCTCTAAGGTGCAAGCAGTGGATCAACTCCTACAGAAGTTTGCAGCCACGTTAGCCCATCTCAAAGGTAATCTCCATAAAGCTCAAAATGACATGAAGCAACAGGAAGACCAACATCATTCAAAATGCACATTTCAATAAGGGGATAAGGTTTCCTATGGCTGCAACCATATAAGAAAACATTGCTCAAATAAAAGGGATGCCAAAAATTAGCTCCAAAACTCTACAGACCTTATCAAATACTTTAGCACATTGGAGCAGTAGCCTACAAGTTAGCTTTGCCACCAACTTTAAAAATCCATCTAGTCTTCCATGTATCATGCCTCATGAACATGGTGGGGAACAATTACAGAATTGAAAACATCCTACCTGAATTGGATGAAGAAGGTTCACTTTGGCTCCAACCTGAATAGGTCCTCGGTACGCAAGAACGATATATGCACAGTCGTACGATCAAGGAAGTCCTTGTCAAGTGGAAATACACCTCTCTAGAAGATGTGACCTGGGAACCAACCACTATTCTTCAGCAGTTTTTGCAGCTTCAGCCTTGAGGACAAGGCTACTTTTTATCAGGGAGGGCATGTTTTTTTTTTCTCGGTAAAAGCTATGCTATTTCTATTAACTGGTAAACGTAATAAAATTACAAGAGGGGGCAGCTACGGGAGCCTGCACTTCAGATATGTTACAAAATTTCCCCATTACAGAAGAGCTGGGGAATCTCATCAAAACTGACAACCAGATTAACAGAACAAATAGCCAAATACATTGGCATTACAGAGATACTGAGAGAGAGAGTACTGAAACTAAGCATATGACCAGAACTAGTAACCCTGGATCAAGACAGTAACATACGCCGCGGCAAGTAGGAGCTCAAAACTGGGCCATGCTTCCGAAGCAGCATCCCAAAAACCAAAAAGAGCAAACTCAGGAACCACCTGTTCAATTGTCCTCTTCCCCCTGTGTCTCCTCGACCTGCTGACACGCATTGTTGTGGCTGAGCCCTTATTTTTCATTCAACACGTTGCCCTCCTGGGTTCTGTCGGTGGCACCAGTGTCAGGATCCAAAATCAGGTTGATGCAGTCACTCAGGGGAGGAATTAGGGAGGGCGAGTCGACCTGAATCACCGGTTCAGCTTACCTCTTGGCGGCCATGGCAATTTGGGTAGAGGAACGCTCACTGCTATGGGAAGAATTGGGGTCAATGCATGAGAGAGGAGGCATCTGGTTGATTTCCTCTGTCATTAGGATGGTTATTTGGGCTGATATCAGAGGGCGGTTCAGATTGCTTTGAAATTTAAAATGGGTGGATTGGAATGCACTGTTGGGAATCAGATGGCGAGTGGGGTTACTGGCAGGAGGATCCTCAGGGGAAGAAGTGAGGTTAATGGTGGTGAGCAGTGGAGTGGACTGAGGGCAAGCGGAGGGTCGTTTACTGCTGCCAGGTCTTTCCTCGGAGCGAGAACGTTTCCCAGGTCGCTTCATGGTGCAGACAATGATTGTAACCTTAACCGAAACAGTGCGGAAGCTGGAATTGTGCCTTAGAGCAACCGAGGGCCCCGAACCAAAATGAGAAATAGAACAGAACACAATGGAAACACTAAACCGAGAGACAAAGCCTGTATAACTGAAATGACAGCAAATGGAGCACTTACACCAAGCCGTCGAAGGAATTCCGGAGCGAAGAACGTAGGACGAGTGGAAGGGCTGCCAATTCGAGCCAGAACTAGCTCGAATTTCCCCTCTGAGGCGGGGCTCCCTCTCGGCCTCACCCACAAATCGCAGAACGAACCGAACAGAGTAATCCTCGACCAAATGCATAATGGAAAAATCACTAAGTATCTGCCTGTAAATAATGCTCCGCAGACTGCGTTGGGCTTCGGTCGCCATTAATGGCGCTGTCCTGCGTCGTCCCATACCCATTAAAACATTCCTCCCACCTCCGTTTTGAGTCTGGGGCTCCACGCTGCAGAGCAGGTGGCGGCACCATGCGAATTAACTGTGCATGAATGCCATTTAAGGCAAGACAATCACCTGGATCCGGGAGCTCTTCTGCAAGCTCAGGTTTCTCCTTTTGCATCTGATTGTGGAAATCTTTCAATTGGGAGTCCAAAAGGATTGTTGCAGGATCTCTAGTCAGAAGAGGTCTACCACAATCCACCCCCACATTGGCAAGGAAATCCGCAATTTTGTTTCCATCTCTTTTGATGTGGGTACAAGAGATCGCTCTATTGTTGTTGATCCATCTCTCCATATGCATTAGTCTTTGAGCCAGTCTCCAACTATTGTAGATTTTGGAGGAGGAGGAGCCCTCGAGAAGCTTCGTAGCCATATGAATAAGAATTTGGGAATCTCCCTCCACAATGAACGGGAAAAGGTGTCGTTCTTGTGCAATTAGGAGTCCTTGCTAGAGACCTTCTAATTCAGTCGAATTGTTGGTATCCCAGCCATGATAACCCAAGAAGATTGTGATACTGTTCCGTGTGTGATCTCTGATTAATCTGCCGAATCCTGAGTGCCTCGGATTACCCTTGGAAGCCCTGTCAAAATTGAATTTGTAGATATCTTTTGGGGGCGAGGACCATTTCCCTGGAGGTGACCCATTAGAGGGCCTGGTTCCTTTAGTTATCTGATCTTGCTTTCTATGAAATTCCCAATTGTTCCAGATTTATTGTTCCTGAGGGAGAGTGGGGAGATCATCTTGGTACCACGTTTTTAGGGAGATGGTTTCTTCAATGTTGTTTTTTATGGTTAACCATAACTCTTCCAGGGATTTGAATTGGTTTTTGAATATTCTGCCATTTCTCTCTTTCCAGATGGTCCAAGTGACGAAGCTAGGGATGAGCTTCCATATGTAATTGAGAATCTTGCTTTGATAAGGGTGAGGGTCCCTGTTGCTTATGGTAGCCATTATGTCCCCATTCGCACCTGTCTCTTTCTGACTACGAAATTGAATTTTTTGCCAGATATTATATGCTAGTGGGCAATGATACCAGAGGTGTTCAATGGTTTCTTCTTCTTTTTTGCAATTGAAGCACATGGAGGGGCCAATGAAATTTCTTTTCCTCAGGTTATCCCAGGTTAGAACCTTTTTGTGGCAGAGGAGCCAGAGGAAGGTGGAGATTTTCGGCCAAGTGGAGGAATCCCAGATCTTTTTCCATATCTTGGCAGGCCTGGAGTGATCTTTAATTAGAAGATTGTAAGCCTCTTTTGTGGAGTATGTTCCTTTTTCTTCGTAACCCCATCTGAGAATATCTGTTCCTTCTGAGCTTTGTATTTTCCTTTTTTCTAACTCTATGTCTAGATTTTGCTGTTCTTGTTCCGATCCAGTAGCTATGATTTGAGAGGCTTTGTGCCATGTTCTGATGGCCTGTGGAGCTGTGGTATTCCATTGGTTTCCAACCATTGTGGGGTGATGGAGGTCCATTTCCCCAGGCACCATATTCGGAAAGAGGTCTCTTAGCTTGGGCACTTGTTGCCATGAGTCATCCCAAAAACGAGCTTGGTCCCCACTTTTAACCTCCCAAAAAATATGTTGCTGGATAAGGTTCCTGTGGATTTTTGCCGAGTTCCAAATAATTGAGCCATTGCTTAGCTCAGATATTCTGACAAGCTCCTCTCTGGGACAATTCCCCACATATTTGGCTGTCCATAAGGTATTCCAAGGGGTGGGAGAGCCCGAGATCCATCTCCACCAGATGCGAGCTCCCATGACCGCATTGCTATGAGTGGGATTTCTCAACCCAATGCCACCACCTTTTTTGGGCAAACAAGCTGTCTCCCATTTGACTAAAGCCCATTTACGGTGAAGCCCCTTGCTGCCCCATAGGAAGGCTCTTTGGATGGATTTGAGCCCTTCGAGGACCCATTTAGGGGCCGAAAGGATGGAGAAGAGGTAGAGGGGAATGGCCTGAAGGATAACTTTGATCAGGACTAGACGGCTAGCCATGTTAAGGGATCTGTGGGTCCATGAAGACAGTCTGGTTTCCAGCTTTTCTAAGAGAGAGTTCCAAGCTGCATGCTTCAAGCTGGAGGCAATGAGGGGGGCTCCCATATATGTGGATGGTAGCTTGGCCGAGGAAAATTGAAGGATTCGCAGAATGGCAGATTGAACAGCGGAGGGGGTGTTAAAAAAGAAGATTTGGGACTTGGACTGATTGATAGTTGCCCCTGTGGCTTCTGAGAAGTCAGCTAAAAGGGTTTTGAGCTGCCTAGCCTCTTAGACAGAAGGGTGCCCATAGAGCATGGTGTCATCTACAAATTGCTGATGAGTAGCTGCAGGGGTGTTGTGGATGGCTATACCTTTGAGGCAATGCGTTTGTTGAGCCTGCTTGATACTTCACCCTAGACCTTCCGCTGCGATGATGAAAAGGAAGGGGGATAGGGGGTCCCCTTTCCTAATGCCTCAGGAAGGATGAGAGGTTTCAGAGGGGATGCCATTGATTAGAACCAAAAAGGAGGAAGTGAGGAGGCTCATAATCCAGCGAACCCATGAAGTATTGAAGCCAAATTCCAGTAAGATCTTTTCCATGTAATTCCAACTGAGGCTATCAAAAGCTTTTGAGAGGTCTAGTTTGAGAAGAATACCTGGTTTCTTGGAGGTCTTTAGGGAGTGGATGATTTCATGCATGAGGATGATACTGTCCGTGATCTGTCTCCCTTCCACGTAGCCAGATTGTTCCGGCGAGATGATCAGAGGTAGCAAAAGCTTTAGTCTTGTGTCGATGATTTTGGAGATGATTTTATAAATGATGTTGCAGAGAGAAATTGGTCTGAATTTGTCCGGTTTGCAGGGCTTCTCTACCTTAGGAATCAGACTAGGAAAGTGGCATTTATACCTGGAAACATCCATCGAAGTGAGCGTGATTCTTCCACTACCTGCCAGACTTCATTCTTTATGAGATCCCAGAAATGGTGGAAAAAGTTGGAAGTGAAGCCATCCAGACCTGGCGCTTTTCCTACTTTTAGTAGCTTAACTATGGATTCCACTTCCTGGAGATCGATAGGCTTGAGGAGCATTTGATTGTGCTGATCGGATATTAGTTTGGGAATTTTGCTGGTGATGTTTTGAATAGCTTGGGACCGATCAATGCTTGGTTCTTTGTGCACCTGCTTGAAGTGATTGAGAAGTTCAGCCTTGATCTCTTCGTGCTTCTCAAGTTTAGCTCCCTGCTCATTTTGAATGTGAGTAATATTATTGTGCATTCTGCTTTGTATTGTAGTATTGTGAAAGAATCTGGTGTTTTTCTCACCCTCTTTGAGCCACCGAATTCTTGATTTTTTCTTCCATAACACTTCTTCCTGTTTCTCTTTTTCCATTAACTCTTTTTCAAGGGTTTTTTCTTGGTCCGCAAGATCATTGCATCTGCCCTGGGTGATGATTTTTTGCTGCAGCTGCCTCATTTCTTGTTCGATGTTTGCCTTCCCGTGATGAATATTGCCAAAGGTGGTTCTATTCCAGTACTTGATTTTACCTTTAAGGTGCTTGAGTTTTTGTTGAAATTGGAACATTTTGGAGCCTGGAGGAGGATGAAAGCGATTCCATTCAGTGCTTACGAATTGGTGGAAGTCAGGATGGGATAGCCAGAAGGCTTCAAAGTGGAAAGGTATGTGGGTATTGTTCCCCGGTCGAGACCAATGGAGGGAGATGGGCCAGTGGTCTGATCCAGTAAAGGGCAAGATAGAGGCAGCAAAATCCCCTCCAAGATGAATGGCATTATCTGAGAGAAGAAATCTATCTAGCCGAGAAGCAATGTGCAAGTTTCCAGCTTGTTTGTTGTCCCATGTGAAATTGCCATTATTGAAAGGGAGATTAATGAGCCAATTATTTTGTATAAAGTCCAGCAAGAGAGTTCCATCCTATGAATTTTTGCCCCTGCCTCCTCGTCATTCATCCATTGTTGTGATCATGTTAAAATCTCCTCCAGCAATCCATAGAGGGAGAGATCTATTTTGATTAAGTGCTGAGATGGAGTTGAGGATCCTTTCTTTTTGACGAGTGTCCTATGGGAAAAAAACATTAGTGAGTAGTCCATATTGATTTGTTCCTAGAATGTGAAAAGTAGCTTGGAGAAAGCTCCTGTGCGCATGGAAATTGGTGAGCTCCACCGCTCTCGAATCCCATATGATTGCAATTCCTCCTGAGGCTCCATTTGCATCGACTGCTGTATTGTAGCTTCCCGGCCAAAATTTCTTAGCTAGCTTATCCAACATTGCAGTATCACATTTTGTTTCTTGCAAGAAGATAACCTGAGGGCTTTCTTGCTTTATCATGTTTTTGAGTAAACGGGTTTTCCTGGGACCGTTCAGCCCTCTAATATTCTAGGAGATTAACTTCATTGGGAAAGATTGATATCAGGACTGAAGTACTTAGTTAACTTGGCGTATCTGCCAGAATCTACTAAGGTCTGCCCTACCTTGATTGTTCTTTGGACGAGAGTTTTCCTACCTCGCTTTTTTATGTCCTTGACAATGAGTCGCCAGTCCCAAGGGCTGCCAGTTTGGATTCCCAACGATTTTTGCCTTTGAGCCCTTGATAAGACTTCTTCCAAGTTTTTTAATTGTCCTACTGGAATATTATCAAAATTGTTTGTGGTGCATGCCTGTTCTAGTCCCGGGAGATCCAGATCCGCTATGTCTATTGATTCTGTTTCTTCATCCATGAAGTTAGAATAGTCTTGGTCTTCCATAGGTTCTTCCTCTGTGCCGATGCCTGATAATGGCTTCTCCATTGGTTTATCCCCTTGTTCTGTTGAGGTTGACGCTTCCTTGCCCTTGGTATCTGATTGAACCCTGGTGGATTCTTCTTTTTTGCTATTGTCATCATTCTTCGGTGCTATTTCTGACTGCTTCATTTGAGTTTCAGGATGATCTGCTAGGGCTTCGAATTTGTTGCTGGTGGATGGCTTTGGCTGACTGGATGGTGCTACAGTAGGCTTCGGAGCAGGCTTCTTGTTTGCCCTTCGGCGGCGTGCTACCTTGATGAATCCAGAGCCATCAGAACCTTCCTGGTCCGTAGCAGGGGAGGGTTTCTGATTTAGAGGGCAGTCTCTGAATAAGTGCCCCAGGCCATGACATCTTTGGCAGCGAAAGGGCACATGTTCGTAATCAATCATTTGTAACCAGTTCTTATCAAAGTGAGAGAGAGTTACTGCATCTGGAAGAGGCTCGTTGAGATTCATGTAAACACAAAGTCTAGCATAAGAAGTGTATGTACCTGTATTCGTTTCTTCAGCTGCTTTAACAAAGTCACCTAGCGTGTTTCCTATGGCTTTCATGGATTCTTCTCCCCAGAATTCGTTGGGAAGAGAGTACAGGCGGATCCATATCAGAGCCCAGCTCAGCTCTACCGTATCTGGGTTGAAGCGCTCTACCCAGCCCCTGAGAAATAGTCCAGGGGCGTTGAAGAAATAGGGGCCTCCGTCCATGACCCGATTTCTATCCTCCAGACAGTTAAAGATAGTTGTGAAAAAGCCTTTCGGACCTAGCTGTAGGGTAATGTGCCCTTTGGGATGCCATTTTGCTTGTATCCAACTTCGCAGTGCTTGTTCAGTTGGCCACATCCCAATAAACTTCCCTATGAGGGCATGGTCTGTCATATACTGTATTCTTTCTTCAATGAGGTGTCCTGGCAGTTCAACTCGAGGTCGAATCGCTGCAACTAGTTTGCAGGTTGCTGAGTGAATTTCTCACACCTTGTCATCATTTTGGTTGGTATTTTCCTTGTCTGTCTGGTTCTCTGGCATATCATTTTCATTTTGCGGGGGAGGTTCGCCGCCTCCCCCCGGCTGGTGTTCCATACGGCGCGTACCTCCTGATAAAAGACAAGGATCGAGTGCTGCTCTTGGCTACTGACTATAGCAGAAGAGCAGACCTGCCGTGTCTACAATGGCAGAGGGACAGAGCCTGCCAGAGTCACTAGATTTCAAACCCTAGCTGCCGCCATCGCCCTAATTTGACAATTACTGAATACCGGATATTCGGGGAGGGCATGTTAGGGTCCAACCCTAACCCTTTTATTTATGTAATAGGGTTGAGTCATAGTTGTAGTTGGTTAAAGAGTCAATAAATCCCATTTTAATAATTGTAAGTGGTTGACCTGCATTTAAGAAAGGGGCCACAGTTAGTTGCAAAGGTGCCATGGTATTAGATAGATGGTATTGAGAGAACCATGGTAATGACCCATGGTATTGTATGTATGAATCCTATATAAAAGATAGAGACTCCCCATTGACGAATATCGAGTCTTATTTTATAATCGAGCTCTGCTCTGCTGGAGGTTTCCCCCTCGAAGAGGAAAGTGAACATTGCTTTCATCTCTAAATAATAAAATACTTGTTGTTTTTCTCATTTTGTTCTGTGTTCTGGGTTGTATTTCTTCACATATTTGGTTTTCTGGAATTTCTCGTAGGTCAAGAGAATAACAACATAAGCATAGCTCATTAAATTGTGGAAACAACATATGACCATCATCTCACATCATCCATAATGCACCAAACAACACATCTATATGATAGTAGCGATAGGCATGTCAAAAATATTTTCACCATTTGTAGTAGAAGGTAATCATCCACTCAAAGTAGCAGGATTCAAATCAACTCATCTCATCATAAGATAAGTGTCAAACTATTATGGCACCAAACCATGGACCCATGAAGAAATAATAAATCTAATTTGCAAAACCTCCAACTAGTACCAACATATCATGTCACTGGTAACCATAAAACCATAAATGCATAATGCCAACAATTAAGCAACAGATAATAATCTCCAATAATCTTGAACATGGAGAAATAATGAACCATAAGGAGATCTACTAAATGCAACATATGCCAAGTAACCACCAATATCCTCAATAGTGGCAATGAACATGGGTGATAGATCATGCAACATGACTAATAGATCAATATATGATGGTAACAATGTCACATCACATGTACCAAAATCCAGCAACAATAGAAATCCATAGGCATGCATATGGAGCATAAACATCACCAACATATTTGAATCAAAATTATCTCATTTTCAAATGTGTTGTGGCTTCTAACCACTAGAACTAATGCATGAAGTCTCAAAGAAACCATCAATTTGAAAATAATAACCTACATGAAACTCATATAAGACATATAAACTCAAAGTAGTTCTCCTCAGCCTCTAATAACTCCTACAATGGCCAATGTTAGATAAATATATCATCATGGGAATCATAGAAACCTCCTCCAAACAATCACATGGACCCAGATGTCATAAATAAACCTCTAGAAAATGAAATCATGTGAGATTCTCCCCCTGCATATGTGCCATCTCTGCAACAAACAATTGCCAGTGCTACAAAATCATGAAAATAAATTCTCATTCAAACTTTCAATATGGAAACACTTTTAATGATCCACATGCAATCCATAATGCAACCATATGATCCCCCTAAGACCACAAAAGCCTCAGTTTTTAGTGGGAGTGCTTTGTTGCTCCTTTCTTCTCCCAATTTTGTGAGGTTGACCTTTGGCATGCATATTATTATTTGGCTTCTTGATTGCTTGGATTTGCATGCCTTTCTTCATTTGACTTGATTGCCTGAAACACATGGGAAGCTTGCAGTATTTGGCTTTATGGACCACATGATCAAAAACATGACATCTAATGTGTCCAATAAATGTAGGAAAATGTTTGAATCTTCTGTTGATCTGATTTCTAATCCTTGCTCCATAGGTCCTACAATCAACACTTTTATGACCCAAAATCATTATATAAGAAACCATACCCATAAAATAAATTTTTATACTTGAAAATTGATGGGATTTACCTTTCAATATTCTCCTTCTTTGGCTACTTATTTTTCTTGAAATGATTTATCTTATTGCTCCTACAATTGGCTGAAATGTGCCCAAATTTTTTATAGTTAAAACACTTAACATTTATCATATCTTTCCTTGGCACATTTTTGGGCTCTTGACTTGGCACTTGATTTTGCTAGTGGTTTTCTTCATTTCTCTTTGAACCTTATGCTTTGGGCTCTTCAACTTCTGCCTCATTTGTTCTCTTGATTCTCTTTTCTAATTCATATTCAAGCTTTTCATAGTGTCTGGTTCAATTTTTGAGCTAGCTACCAATCTCTTCTTCAATTTTCTTTACTTTCTCCAATTGATTTTTGCAATAAAAAATATCTTCTTTCAAAGCATGCTCTCTGTCTTCAAGAATTTAAGAATTTTCTTTATATATTTGTTCTCTATCTTAAGATCTTCAATCAACCTTGATTAATATTTCCTTTTCGCTTCAAGGGTAACTATTCTTTTAATCTCTTCACCTTCAGATTCCTTCAATGGAAATACACCTTCCTCACTTCTTGAGGAATCAACTTCAAAGCTTTGATAATCAAATTCTTTGACAACCCCAAAATCATCATCACTAGATTGGCAAGGAAAATTTCCATGCCTAAAAATACCGTCGGTCATACCTTTTACCAACAGAATATGTTCTCCAGGTTTTGTAGCATTCTTGGATTGTTTGCAACTCTTCTTTTTCCGAGGTTTTCATCTTATTCTTCGCCACAATCCCATGATCTTCTCTCAAGCGATCAAGCTTCATCGAGAGAAACCTGCTCTGATACCAATTATTGGAAATGTATTCACTGTCGAGGAGGGGTTGGGGGGTGAATAGTAGTGATTGTGTGTATTAACTTTTAAATTTATTTTCAATTACTACAACACAATATTCATTAACCCATTCGTATGTTAAATCATATAGAAAAACATATCAAAAGCATGAGAAATAACCAAAGAATCATGCACAAGAGAACATAAGATTTCTCTGGTGGAAAACCCTTCTCTGGGCAAAAAACCACCCTGTTGTTGCGTTGCTCAAATAATTATATTCATCGTCAAGCAATTCAAGTATATATATATATATATATATATATATATATATATATATAGATATAGATATATATATAATTGGCTACTAGCAGAGAGAACTACGATCCTCATCTATGACTCTACAGACGACCATCTAATCCACAAGCCTTGGCCAACATGCATTAGACTTATGAAGACATTTATTCTCTATATTATCTTTGTTGAAGCACCCACCCCAATCTTTTTTGTGAACCACATTTCACAATATTTTAGATTGGAGTCAATCTGTATAACTCAACTAGAATAACACAACAACCTCTAGCAATATAGGCTCAAATCAATATAGAAAACTCACTGAAAACCAACCTACACAACCCACTCAATCATTGCAACAATTCAATCAATAGTACGTGCAACAAAAATAAAAGATAACATGATGAGAACATGATAACCAAGCTTGAAGGAAATGATCTACAATACTTCCTACTCCATTACCATACTATTGCATAAGATCTACGCTGAAACAAAGTTCTGTTGCCATCTTCTACTATTGTGATATGCTAAACGTATTCTACATAAATCCCTACATAACTATTACACACAAATATTCACTCACTCACACTCTCAAATCTCACACAACCATCACACTTTCTTCTCTAGTGAACCAATAAAAAGGACTCATGATATCCATCTATTTGTAATTTTATGTTCATGCTGTAAATGATTTGGTTCATTGCTTCTTGACTCAATCAAGCCACTAACTTAATTTACTAATGAATATTCTCTTTTAACCATCTTATACAATCACAATAACCTTTTTCTAACCTTTATATGATGAGTCCTAAACAATACAAGATGGAAGAAAAAATAAATAATTGATGAGTGTGAGGAATGTAGAGGAATTTTCACTTTAAGTCTCAGTTGCATGCACAAGCCTAAGCTAAATCGAATGAAAATTGTGTTCACTCTCTTGGGTCCTGTCTCCAAGAGACTAGAGCTTTCCAGTTGCTCCCATGACCCGTCCTCCATGTTACTGGGGCAAAGGATTATCCCAAATTAGCTTAGAACCTGATCAAACTTGGTCCACTACTAAATCACCTTCTATAAAACCTCAAGGACCTACTGTAGCCACTGCAACTCTCCATAAATCCATTGTAGAAACTCCATCATCATTCAAGTCAAACTAGGTTTACTTGAATGCCATCCATAAGCTACTACAAAACTCAATCCATCAAACTTCACCAAAACTACTCCAACATCTACAACCATCAATGGTAGACCCTACAATTGATCATCCAAGTTGAAACCCATCCATACATATACCTAGTACCATAAACATGAATTGACAGTCTCCAGTGTCGTCAACTAGGTGTAGTAGCTCCAAAACCTTCCAAGGCATCCACACACAAGCAAACAACTTGCACTAACATCTACAACCATTAAGCTAAGGTCTGAAACCAAAGCATATGTCAAGTAACATCTCACTAGCATAAGCCCAATACTTGTACCAAGCAACCATTTAATAGCTCATCCATACACATACACATAAGAGACCATGACCCAATGAACCATGTGCATGAACAATCACATACTACTAGGTTGACATCAATGCTAACCGAACAACCAAGCCATAATGCCAAAATTTGCATGTGGTCTAGATAGGATCCATGTGGATGCCATGTAGTAGCTTAATATTGATGTGGATCCATACAATTGGTCAACATTCAAAAGGGAATAACTTTGGTTCGTTAAGTTGGATTGAGATAAATTTTATATCGTAGAAAGATCTTGATGAGTTGGAAGCGATGATGGAATTTGTTTTGGGTTTTGATGAAGTTGGAAGAAGAGAATTTGTGTGACCCCATCTTCATAACAAACCTTGGAAGTGAAGTTAAAACCAGCAAGTAACACCTCCCACAACTCAAGAAAGTACAAGGGGGGTGGGAGGGAGTGCTACATTTGGACATGTTGCTTAAAGGTAGATTATCCATATGGATTATTAAATTGATTCTAAGAGAAAAATCATTAGCTTTTATGGAAAAGAATACATAAGAAAAGTCTTCTTAAAACATTTGAAATAAATGGTTATAATATTCTCTAAAGAATTCATTATCTTTTATAATCTATTTGAAGAGCTAAATGAAAGGAATTAAAGCCTTTTGGATATACTATTTACCATGCACACCCTTATGGGAATGATTTTTATGTTCATATAGTTTGAATTTATGTTAATCAATGGTTAAGAGAACTTGAAGGTCTACTCTGCAAAGGTGTTTTTAGGATTGGCTAGCCTCAGAGCAATTTTTTCCCTTATAGCATCAAACAAAATTTATTTGATGTAGTCTAGATTATTGGTTTTAATACATACAAGACATTCATTTTATTCTTCCCTGTGTCTCTTCATCAACATGGGTATGATTTTGGTTCTATGTGGTCTTAGCCTTTGGTTAAGCATGCAAAGGAAACTTACATTGCATACAAGCATACATGTATGTGTATATGTATAGGTATTTATGTATGTATGTATTTAGAACCCATATGTATTAATATGCATATATTTATGTCTTGCATTATATACTTCTATGAAAATATTGCTAGCATAATGGAGTTTTGGTAAGAATGATTTTATCTAGCCATATTATAAAAATTTGTTGACACCTAATCATGGGGATTGGGTGAACACTTGTAAATAATGTCAATAATAAATAATGGAAAATGAAGAGTCATCAGGAGGTGAAACCCAAGAGTCACTCCCTCATGTATATAACTATGAGTAATATTAATGAATAAGCACAATTAATTTGAGGAGTTACCTCCTGGCCTGACATGGTATCAGAGCAAATCCCATTTTTAGTATTTTCTTCCCAGTAACTCCTATCTACTTCTAGATTATTTGCTCTGTTATTTTTCCATTGCATGTGTCACGTCGTTGATCATGAAGCTAGAAGCATTGAAGTGCTATTTGTTGGAATGGTTCATAAACCATCTCTTGAAATCTATGTGTTATTGAGTGAAAGCCGTGAATGTCAAGCTGGAGGACGATATGGCCATGGCCTCAATACTACATTGAGCCCATTTGAATATCGATTAATGTGTTGAAGTGTTGGACAATTTTGATGCTACATGAAAATCCCTATAAACCATGACTCTTGAGATTGCGTTTGATTGAATGTTGATTTGCATTACAATGGAATGGGACACTACTGATAGATATGGTGCGTGAACTACATCAGAGACTGGTATGCGTTGATTTGTGTGTTGGCTTTATGAAAATTTCAGCTCTGCGTTGAAGCTTTTGTGGAAATCCATTTGAAGGTTGTAAACATCAAAAATCTATTTATATATATTTTATGAAATATGTTGAATTCCCTCAAAGGACGAATGGTGTGGTGAGCATGGATGCATACACTGTAATGCTATCCCAACACCATAGTCACACATGCCTTTGGTCACTGTGGTCTACCTCCTTCCACTACGCATGCCATTCTGCTGGCCTCGCATATATAGTTGACCCACTGTCCTAACCCTCCATTGCACAGTCGGGCCTCCCTCTGCCCATTGTCTCGGCCCTCCATTCCACAGTTGGCCCTCCCTTTGTGCATTGTCTTGGCCCTCTCCACTCCATCATTCAGTCAATACGTTGAACCTCCTCCATATACACCCTCACCCACAAACTCCCTCTCCCAAATATACCCTCCCTTAGTAATACCTTTGCTCTATACATATTAGATTGTAATTTCTTTTACACCATAACTACATTTTTTATCACCAAAAGTGCAAATTTTATACATTGGCAACAAAATTACTTTTACAATACATAGATTTTAAAATGCATTCATTGATATTTATTGTGGGAGTCGTTCTCACCGGAAAAGAGAACTATCCCAAATGGTTGTGAAAGATCAAACACACTCTCATTTTTTATGAGCTATGGAAAGGAGTTTGTGTTAGAGAAGAAGATAATGAACCGATAAAGCCTACCTTAGACAAGGAATTCGCCATTTGGAAAAATAAGAACAGCAATGCCTATTCCTTGATTGCAACATCTGTAAATGAAGAGGTGAGTCACTATATTTCACCATTTTCAAATTCTTTTGAAGCCTTCCAAAAATTGAAGGAACTATATGACTCACACTCCATGCTTGAATTTGTGCAACTGATGATTAACTTATTCAACCTTGAATTACAAAATGATGATCCTCTTGCTCTTGCATCAGAAGTAAAATCTATTATGCATGATATCAAAGTCAATAATGTTGAACTAGACATTCCTCTAATAGCTTTTGTCTAGTAACTTTACTCCACTTAGTCAAATTATCTTGATTCATTGCAAGCAAATGCAAACCTCAAAGAGATTACCTTTGACTCCCTTGTGAATTTGCTGAGAGAGAAATATTTTTGGAAGAAGACAACTCCTTAGTCTTTTGAAGAAGCTATGTGTCTTGCACATAGAGAGAGGAATCATGCTCAATATTCTTCCAGAGGAAGAGGTGGTAGAAGAGGAAGATGAAGAAGAAATTTCAGAGGCGGGGGGGTAGACACTCTCAAGGAGAAAAGTCTAATTTTCATTGCATACATTGCAATAGAGATGGATCACATGATGAATCCACATGCAAGTTGCTTTGGGACGCAATTGAGCAGGAAAGAAATCAACCAAAAGTTAAAGCAATGACAAAGAGAAAGGTAAAGCACTTGAATCCACTCACTATGTTGTGGCACATTGTAATATTGGAGTAAGTGAAGACTTGTTTCATGCTTCACTTTCTTCTTGGAAATATGAGTGGTTTCTTGATTCAGGAGAAACTTGCCACATGAATTTTAGAAGAGATTTTTTTGAAGAATTTACTAAAAATGTTCATGGAGCAATATACATTGTAGACAAATCAAAACTCAAGCCATCATGGCTTTTCACAATTAGGCTTAAATTACCTGGTCTTCTAAACTTTCTTCTGCGTAATGTTCTATATCTCCCACAACTAAGGAGAAACTTGCTGTCCTTTGTCAAAATTCACTAGCAAGGACACTCCATTGATATGTTTGATGGAAAGTTTTAGGTGAGAAAAGAATCATATCACTCACTTTTCATGATGGGGATAGAAGAAGAAAGGCTTCTAAAGCTGCAAGGTACCTCTGCCCGTGCACAAAATTTCTCATACAATTCTCATTATGATGAAGGTACATTTCCATCAAGTCTTTTAAGGCATGTTAGATCTGGACACTTGAACTATGATAGCCTTTACTTGTTGAAGAAAAATGGCGTTACTTGTTTGCCTACAATTCCTATAAAACTTAAGTAATGTGATGCTTGCATCCTAGGAAATCATAGCAAATAGTCTTTTCATCATTCACTTTTCTAGAGCACATAGAAAACTTGAAATCATTCATTCAGATTTATGTGGTCCAATTCCTATTCCTTATGCAAATGGAAATAAATATATGATGACATTTATTGATGTCTACACCAGAATGTGTTGGGTTTATTGATTGAAGAACAAATATGATGCTTTTCAAACATTCAAGAACTTTCATACATGGATTGAAAATGATGCACAATCTCATAGTGGCTCTATTCACACTGATAGTGGAAAATAATACACTTCAAATGAATTTGAAAATTATCTTCAACAAGATGGGATCAAACATCAAACAACTGTGCCTTATAATCCCTAACAGAATAGAATAGATGAAAGAATTAATAGGACAATCTTAAATATGGTACATTCCTTGATGTTTTTCAAGAATGTAAAATTGGTGTTTTAGGCTGATGCAGTTCTATGTGTTGTATATGTAAAGAATATATGTCCATTTAATGCTATTAGAAATAAGACTCCTTATGAAATGTGGTATGGCCATATTCCTTCAGTAAAGCATCTTAGGGTCTTTAGTTCCACCTGTTATGCCTTGATACCAAAAGTACATTGAAAAACATTTGGTGCAAGGATTTGTAAGTGTATCTTCTTGGGGTATTCAAATACCTCCAAAGCATACCATCTCTATGAAGAAGTTAGTAAAAATTTTGTTGTATCTAGAGATGTAATCTTTCTTGAATCTTCCAAAATTGACAATGTTTTTGAGCGACAACTTGATTGCTTGGATAGATTTAGGCATGGAAAATCATTTCAAGAATTTGATAATCAGATTCCACATCTTGAAGGGGTTTCCTATACTAGATCAATCTGTGTAATATTATTTTGAAGCACTCTCTCCCCCACATGAAAATCCAACCGCTGATGATACTTTTAGTGACGATTGACAGAATTAGGAGACTAAATTTTGATTCAGTCCCAACTCAATCAACTGAGCAACCTGGACCATCTCAAAAAGGTCCCCTAAAGTGGCTGACAAAGAAACTTGAAAGTGTTCATCTTGGTGAATTTGGAAAGGTAGGAACAAGAAATTCAACTAGGCAAAATGGAGGTGATGTAGATGATTCTGATTCACCTATTGATATGGATGTTTCTTATGATTGTGAACTGAATTTGTCTATAGATTTTGAACATACTTCCTTCAAAGAAGTCGCTACTCATGATGAATGGAAAGAAGTTATGCAAAAGGAGTATGATGCCTTGATAAAGAATGGAACTTGGAAGCTGGTTGATCCTCCATTGGGAACAAAACCAATTGGCTGCAAGCAGGTCTACAAGAGCAAGTATAAAGTTGATGGCTTACTTGACAAACATAAATCCACGCTTGTGGAAAAAGGTTTTTCACATAAGGAATGGGTCGATTATGAGGAAAATTTCCCCCCCACAACAAAATGGGCTACCATTCGGACGCTATTTTCTATAACAACTCAGAACAGTTGGAAAGTCCATCAAATGGATGTAAAAAATTCTTTCTTGAATGGAGATCTAAAAGAGAATTTTTTTATGTCCCAGCCTGAAGGATTTGTTGTGAAAGGACATGAACATAAAGTATGAAAAATTGTGAATCCTTGTATGGCCCCAAGAAAGCACCGCGAGCTTGGTATGAAAATTTAACTGAGCATCTTCTAAAACTCAACTTCAAATATTATGATCTTGATGGTCCAACTTTGTTTGTCAAGAAAGTTGGAAAAACAGTTGTATATGTTGTGGTATATGTAGACAATATTTTGATGACAGGGAATAATGAGAGCTACATTTCATCCATAAAGAAGGAATTGAGGAAAGGTTTTGAAATGATTGACTTGGGCTATGTTCACTATTATCTTGGTATTGAAGTAACTCAACATCCAAAGTCTATATTCCTCTCTCAAAAGAAGTACATTGGATATTTGTTGAATAGGTTTGGCATGGCTAAGTGCAATCCTTTGGCTACTCCAATGGAACAAAAATTAAAGCTCACATCCATTGAAAGAAAATAATTTGAGGATGCAACAAAGTATAGACAGTTTGTACGAAGTCTCGACTACTTGACTACTACCAAACTAGACATTTCATTTGCTGTTGGAACTCCAAGTTTATGCAAAAGCCTTGGGAGGGACATTGGTCTGCCACAAAAAGAGTTCTAAAGTACCTGAAGGGAACTCAAGACTTTGGACACATAGGTGGGCGACTTAAGCTTGATTGGATACTCTAATCTAGACTTCAATGGGGACAAAGAAATTGGGGTATCTACTTCTGGTTATGCTATGAGTCTTGGATCAAAAGATGTCTCCTAGAGATCACACAAACAATTAGTTCTAGTAGATTCCATATCATAGGCAGAATACGTGGCAACAGCTAAGGCAACAAAAGAAATTGTGTGGCTCAGGAAAATTTTGGAATATTTGCATGTAAAACAAGTACTTTCAACTCCACTCAAGATTGACAACACCTATGCAATAAATTTGGCCAAGAACCCAAAGTTCCTTGATTGAACAAAGCATATTAATACAAAATACCATCTGATTTGACATCATGTTGAGGTCAAGACAATCCATCTATGCCATTGTTCCACTAATGAGCAAGTTGTAGACATCTTCACCAAAGCGCTTGGAAGATAAAAGCTTGAAATATTCAGAACGATGCTTGGAATCACCAACATCCCTTCAGATTAGTGGGGAATGTTGACACCTAATCATGGGGATTGGGTGAACACTTGTAAATAATGTAAATAGTAAATCATGGAAAATGAAGAGTCATCAAAAGGTGAAACCCAAGAGTCACTCCCTCATGTATATAATGATGAGTAATCTTAAAGAATAAGAATAATTGATTAGAGGAGTTACCTCCTAGTCTGACATAATTCTTGGACTAATTTCCTATTTGGAGGGATTTTCATGTATGTTGTTGTTTAGTAATTATGGAACAATGGTAAATATTCTCTATGGTGGTGAAAAGTGTTGAATTAGCAATGACTATATATCTAGTAAATGCAATCATAGTGGAAAAATTTCATAGTTTTGTAGATGCCTGATATAACCTTTAGCAATTGGGGAAATTGATGGAGTAATCATATTTTACAAATGTTAAATTATTTCAAATATTGATGAAGCCATTGACACTTTTACTTTTTCAATAGAAATTTCAGTAAATCCATCAACACTTTGGTTTCTCATCTACACTTTCCTAATCGATCCACACTTGGGTAATTTTTACAGCTCATTTTGTTGCATTCAACCAAATTATTTTGAACTCGGATCTATCATCATCCATTTACACTTTTCAATCGTCCTATACAAAGCCAAAAACATTCTTTTTTCCTAAGTTACAATAATCCTAGGTTACATTATCTAAAAACCTTAATTTTGTGGATCTTCATACTTATATTTAAGACAACTTTCACTGGATCAATTTTCACACGTGAAACTTGCACTGGATAGTACAAGTTTCTTTAGAAAAAAGTGTGATGAACACCAAGAAATTAGGAAAAATAAAAATTAATTTTGAAGTTTCTCTCTCTAGAAGCTTCAATAGTGGTTTTAACTGTTTACTAGTTGATCAGATCTCAAACTCCTACTATTGAGATCTTATCTCTTATCTCTTAAAACTTACCTCCCTCTAATATGGAGATACGCCCTATAATGGTAAATCCAAAACCAACTCATTCACATTATAAATCCAACACCTATCATAAAGTTTGGATTGGCTTTTGAAGACATTGATTATGCCCTTATGCTGCTCATTTGTGTCTAGAAGTCCATAATCCATACATGTGCTTTATGTGTGATTGAAGAATTACCATTGTGGTAAAGGAAGGGAAAGATAGTTAGGAGAGACTCACAAAGTCAAGGCCTACAAGGGTTGTAATATTTTCCTGCCATTATTAATAAAAAAATTGCATTGTTTCTCCTATACATTATGTATTGTTTATGCATATGTAGAACATGAATCCTTGACTTCTTATTTAGAGTTGTTTGTATATTTTATTTTGTATATTTTGGTTCTATTTCTTGTTTTGGATGGTTTGCAGGTTCCACTTTTAGAAATTGGAGTTGGAGGTAGAGCTAACAAGTAAAGAGAAGGAGGAAGCTTGCATTAGATCCCAAGTAGGTTTTCTTACAATATTTCAAACATCTCTAAGGAGAGAAATGTAGTTTTGTCTTGTTTGTTTCTCGAATAAGGAACTAGGTCTAGGGAAATTGCTTCTGTCTACAGAAGGAATTTATCCACAAAACAACTTGATGACTCCATTGGAGAACATGATGTTCTTTTGTGGTTTTATTTTTCTATCCTTTTAATACCTTTGAAATCAACTATATTTGACTTGTTTAGACTATCATTGGATTTAGGAATGATTAATTTCAAGCTTGGTTAGGGTTTATATTTCGTATTTTAAGTGAAATAGGCCCATCACAATTTTTTTTCTTCAGATAGAGTGACCTAGCACACATGTCCCATTCTGTAAGTGTGATGACACGCACTAGTTTCCATATACTACCTATGATGATATTGTAAGTGCAATTTTTTTCATTTTCCTTGCCTTGATTTCAATTCTGTTTTGTTTTTAATGTCTTCCTGAATCTCTAGTCTGTCCAAGGTCTCTATAAAGTTAGTAACTTGTGCGAAATTGAGTGTGATTTCCTTTTCGATAAGAATTTTCTTCTTCTTGTCAATTAGGTATTTATCATTTGACTTGGTTATTTATTTGTTAAAGGTTTGTTCATATTACAGTTTCAATCTATTTGAATTCTCTTTGATTCAATAATATTGTCACTATTCAATTTTGTTTACATTGAAAATTGAAAGAAAAAGAGAATTTTTTTCTTCATTTTTTCATGCATTAGGGCTTTGAAATTTTGAATTCGAATAGTAAATTTGAAGATCTTGTTTGGAAGTTGTTTTTTTCTAGCATCATTGTTTGAAACTCCTACCCTTAGTTAGATCTTCATTGAATGAAAGGAGTTCATTTTCTCATGCTAGTTGCATTCTAGTAGTTCAAGTGATTTTTTTCCAATCCTTGAAACTAAAACCTTAATCAAGATTAACATTAAAATTTATCAATTAACCTAAGGAGCATTTGAAACAATAAAGACACATTTAGTTGGTCTAGGCTAGAAGACGTGTTCCAACATCTCTAAACATAGGAGCTATGGTTGCTTGTCAGTGTTACATCCTAGGGATGGTTGGTTTTCTACCTACATAAGAGTATATTGAAATGTTCTTCCACGTACCTTTGGGTATGTAGGATGACACTCCACATACAATGAGTATATAGGAATTCCCCCATCATGAAATTACACATTAGACAACACTACTACGGTCTGCACTTCCATGTACCTTCGGGTATATTTTGGAAGTACCCATTAGATTGCAAACCAACCCTAAGTAACTCATTCACCCACCTTATTGACTATGATACATCGAAAACAACATTCAGGGATATTTACTATAGTACTTAATCATATATTGTAGTTCAAAGTGACTTGGTAATCCTTTTATGCCTAGTTACACCTTTTTTATTTTTATTTGTGTTTTTACTTTTCAAAAACAATTAATTAACTCACTTTTTAATACTTAGTAGATCTTATGTTGATTTTGTTGGAAACATTTCCAGAGTCTGCCAATTAAGGAAACCCCTCTGATAGGAATCCTAGTCCTTTTTAATCCTTTTGGGAATATCAATGCCCCTTACATGGCTATGTTTTCGCTTCCTGGATTCATGGTAGGTTTGCCGATATGGTTATTTTCAACCTCCTTGTTTCTGAATGTCACAACTTCTCCACAAGCAAGTTCTCCACTTGAAAAAGATCAACCTCGAGTTGACCCTTTTCCTTCTTCACCCATTGTCCCTTATTCCCTTTATTCTCCTTTATCTGGAAAGAGTCTATATCTTGGTAACTAGGAAGTTAAGAAGAAGAAGAAAATGAAGAAGACAAAGAAGAAAAATAAGCAAGAGGAAAATGTAGGAACCGTTGCTATGAATATAGCTAATGTCGAGAAATATTCCAACAATCCCCATAAAATTAAATTCCCTTGTTGTAAGGGTGATAACCTTCTTAAATATTTCCCTAGTATTCTTTGGGTATTAGAAGTTTGGTCTGCAGGCTCACATCAACCTTTGTCGTCATCCTATCGAGATTATGCTAGTGACAAACCATTAACTAGTGTTAATAAGGTTCCTAGGAAAAAGGGTAAAGTTAGGTTTCCCTGAAGGTTATGTGAATGGATTCATCAAACTCACCTTTTCCCTCATATGGATGAAGCCTCAAAATTTTTGGAAATCGTTACTATTTCTCAACAAAAACTTCCAACTAGTTATCATAAGCTTTCCCCTAATCCTCCATTAATTGATGAACAGATTGACCCGACTCCATATTAAATCAATCCCACTCTCCCTAGATGCAAATCCCATGAGTCCATTTCCAACCAACCATTGGTTTAGAAATTCCTCGACTCGATTCCATATTTAGTCAGTCATAATCTCCCCTTAGATAGTGATGCTTATACCGCTTAGGTTCTCCTAGTTTCATAAGATCCCACCGAACAAGGAGGCATTTATATTGTTCTCAAGCAACCCCCTCCAAGTAATGAGGTGAGGTCATTGCCTTTGATTGGAGTCAACTGACAGAGCCTTGTCTCTCTTCTTAGATTCCCTTACAAATCACGGTGAAGGCTTGGGACAAGAACATATATCACAGTATTATAGATGAAGGTGCTTCTATTAGCATCCTATCCTAGACTAATTGGAAAGATTTAGGTTCCCCTATTCTTGTGTTTGTTAATCAAAATCTGTTAGCTTTCAATAGAAGAACTAGTGAACCTTTAGGGATCCTTCCTTAGCTTCCTATTACCTTAGAAGGAAAAACTATCTGTATTGATGTTATGGTAGTCTAAGGCCCCTTGGATTTCAATTTTCTCTTGGGGCGAGACTATGTTTATGCCATGAATGTTGTTGTGTCCATACTCTTTCGAGTGATTTTTTTCCTATATGATGGAAAAATTGTGACTATTGATAAATTTTCATTCATTTGTCCTTATTTGACTACCAATCATCCAACTTACTTAAACATTGATAATATGCAAGTGGTATCTGCCTCACCACAGGTTAATTATGTGGCAACCCATTACATGCCTGCATTGACTGATGAAGAAGAGCATTTCACTGTTTTCTCAACTTCTTTTAAACTAGATCTAGTAGGCGATATGGTAAATTATTTACTGGGGGCATTGGAGCCTAATCATCCTACCCCTATTGGATCCTTTGGTGTGTATTCCTTCAAAAAAATTATTCCTCCATCTGATGAAAACCTCTTGGAAGCCATGATCAAGCCCTTGATATGTATTCCTCCCAGAGATTTCACCTCTTGGGAGACATGATCAAGGTAAATACTGATGAGCATATTTATTTTACTGTGTCGAGCTCGTTAAAAAATGAAGCATGTCGCTACAAGCATAGTTTCTTCTATGTTTCAAACTTGCACAAAAATGAAACAAACCCATGAGTATAGTTATTTTCCTGTGTAACCTTCATTTCATTTGCCCATATCACATGATCCTCTTCCTTGCTTCTCGGTGAACATATTTCTGTCAGTAACTAGTAGTCTATCTGAGTCCATGAGAAGAGTTGGCAGACAAAACAAAGCTAGAGGGGGGCATGCCTGTACTATCATGTTGGGGGAAATGTTTTTATCTCAAGCATAATTTTTCTTTATTTCAAGCTTGTGTAAAAATGAAGCCACTCTCAAGCATAATTTCTCTCTATTTCAAGCATGTGTAAAAATGAAACCACTCTCAAGCATAGTTTTTCTATATTTCAAGCTTGTGTAAAAAATGAAACCTATTCTGAACTTAGTCTTGGTTTTCCATCATTGTGCCTTAGGCCTGATTCCATCAAGTTTCGACATTATCCCTCTCTCTTATGCATCTCATAGCTTGATGGTAGAGCATACCTGATCATAGATGCCCTAATATAGTCCCTTTTTCTATCTTGGTATCCATGCAGTAAGTTTTATTATGTTTCTGGAATCCCTCCTTCTAACCTGCCATGACCTAGAATTTGAGCCCCTTATCCTTTTATTTATCATATTTTTGCTTTACCCTAGAAGGATTCCACACTTTATCCCTCGTGATTGGCACTTTTTCTCAGCATGTTTATGCATGATGAGCCTTGTTTTTTTCATTCCATCATCACCATTTGCTTGGCCGATCATTCACATTCACGTGGTGTTTTACCATTTCATGAGGAACTATTGTGATGGGTGGTATTATTAGCCTGCCTCTTGACCTCTACATATTTTTAGTAGTTCCATCATGACCAAAACTAGTTTCTACCCTTTATACCACTCATTCGTCCAGGAGTAGTTTTCTTTAAGCTCTTTTTAGACTCCCAAAACATGAAAATATTTCCAAGAACTTGTCTCTTTCGATCTCATTAAAGTAAATGAAAGGAAGTCTTCCCAATATAAGTTTAACCCTTTTCCATACTAGATGGACTATTTAGGAAAAAAGAATACTTTAGTCAAACATGGCTAAAAGTTTTTCCTAGGTATTTTTGCACACCTTTTCGGGCCCAAGGGACTAAATTTATGAAAATGAACCTCTTAGAGTTATATTTTTCACCTCTTATTCAAACTCTCTAAATATGAAAAATAAGTCAAGTTACATCTTTGTTGGACTTGTAAAAGTATAAACAACACATGACTCATCAAACATGACGATACTTAACCACTTCTTCTCAGGGTTTATTAAAAATAATCAAAAGGATTGACTCAAAGGATGAAATTACAGATCAAGCATATGTTATCCTCCTCAATCTTGTAAAAAATAAAGAGGTACTTACTAGAAATGATGGGGAAATTGGGGAAATAATACATAAAACCTATTTATGGCAGCGATTCACTCTTGAACATGACACTCTTTCACTTCCATGACTATTTTGGGTTCGGTAATCTACTTGCCTCTCTATTGATTACACCTTATTGAAGCCTTCATGATGGGTCTTTGAGTCAATGTTTCCAACTCCATAAAAGTGTCACTGATATGTTCAAGAGAATTCTACTCTTAATTAACATATGCTACAATACCTTTAGCCCTATTTCATGTATGTCTCTCGTGAATCAACTTTGAATCATCGCATGCTATCTCAAATATTGATACCCATTTTGTGTCATTGATGGGGGATACATTAAGGCCCTCCTGTAATGAGTCACTTCCTATCAACATCAACATATTATCTAGGAAGTTGAGTTAGAAAGTCCCTTCAGTGCCTTGGAACTTGAAAACCACAATGGAAAGTTTCCTTGCTTTCAGCATCAGGTTCTCATAATTGGACTTCGACCGGAAGATTTTGTTTGGTGTTTGAATTTAACTTATTTATTCACACCTCATATATTGTGCTTAGTAACTTGAGGGCCATTATCATTATCAGTGGTTCTTGTCACATCCGTTAATGACTTTCGTCATTGGCTGGTAATCAGATGGTGTCTACCATGTTCGACTCCAACACATCTATTCACATGGTTGGACTCATAATATCGAGTGATGAGGGAGAAGAACCAAAATATAGTTTCATCCATTTGGGTTGTGATTTTAGGATTCATAGAAGATCTATAAAGTATGATGGCTATGTTCATACGAAGAGTCATCTAGGAATGGGTCCATAATATGTAATCCTACCTCAATAGTGATATCATGATGATAATGTATTGTAACAATCAATTGATGATATCAACCAATCGATTCTTGATCCGAACTTTTCACATGTTAAACCACTTCGATCCTCAATCACTGCTTCTGAATTTGTACTTTAGGGGGAAATATGGTACAATTCATTTTGTCACATTCAAGCAAATGGCCCTGAACCTGGATATATCATCATCCCTTTACACTTTACAATCATCCCCTACAAATTTGAAATATTTTTATTTTCAAAAGTTACAAGAATCCTAAGTTACATTGGCTAAAAACCATGGATCATTTCACTTGTCTTTAAGAAAACTTGTGCTAATGCAGTTTGTACATATGCAACTTTCAGTAGCTAGTGTAGGTTTCTTTCACAAAAAGTGTGATGAACACCTAGAAACAAGGAAAAATAAAAATCATTTTCTAGGTTTTCTCTCTAGAAGCTTCAAGAGTGGTTTTAACTATTTACTATTGGATCAAATCTCAAACCCCTACTGTTGAGGTCTTATCTGTTATCTCTTAGAACTTACCTATCATTAATTTGGATCTGAGCCTTATAATGGTAAATCCATAACCACCTCATTTATCCTATAAATCCAACACCTTCCATAAAGTTTGGGTTGCCTTTTCGAAACTCTAATTATGCCCTTATGCTACTCATTTGTGTCTAGAGGTCCATAATCCATCCATGTTCTTTAGGTGTGATTGAAGGATTACCATTGTGGAAAAGCAAGGACAAGGTAGCTAGCAAAGATTCACAAAATCAAGGCCTACAAGGGTTGTAATCTTTTCTTGCCATTATTAATACAAAAGTGCATTGTTTCTCTAATACATTATGTCTTGTTTATGCATATGTAGAACATGAATAATTGACCTTTTTTTAGAGTTCTTTGTATATGTAATTTTGTATATTTTAGTTCTATTTCTTGTTTTGGATGATTTTAAAGTTCCACTTTGAAAAATTGGTGTTGCAGCTAGAGCGAACAATAAAGAGAAGGAGGAAGCTTGCATTGGATACCAAGTAGGTTTTCTTCCCATATTCCAAACACATATAAGGAGAGCATTGTATTTTTGTCTTGGTTGTTTCTAGAATAAGCCACCAGGTCTAGGGAGATTTCTTTTGTTTGAAAAATGAATTTATCCACAAAATAGTAATGCATCAACACTTAGGTACTTTGTCAACAATTCGGTAATCCATCGATTCTTAGGTAAATCTTGTTAAAATATGAAACTGCAGTCAAAATTCCACTTTGGATAGCTCACTTGATGGAGATAATTATTGCATTGAATTCCTCTTTTTGAGAGGACTAAATTGACTTAAAATATCACTCAAAACAGATAAGGGAAAGTGTACTTTTGAATTATAATCCCACATGCATATTTGATCAGGTCAAACCTAAAGTAAATTGGACACCCTTGGAAGGCTATAAATACAAGTAGCCTCTACCTCATTTGAAAATATTGATGAGACACTCTTCTATATTGGTTTTTGGATCACACAGGTCTAAGGCTCATTCATGGAGGAATGGGATTGCTCAAAGACAAAATTGCAGGGTTTGAAGCTTGCATCTTTGTCTTAGGGTTTTGGGCCTCAGTTGTAGGCTTGAAACTAGAAAAACTCAACCATAGTTTCTCACTATTTGGATCATTTATGCAACTAAAGAATCTCAATCACACATACAACTTGTCCTCCATGCGCCTGACATCTAGGATTTCTAAGTTTTAGTTGCAGATTGCAGCCGCTAGCTTATAGGCTCCAGGGAGAGACTAGAACCTTCCCAAACACATGCATGACTCCTCCTTTGTGCGATTGAGACCTAAATGATGAAATTCAAATTATCCTAAGAGTTTGCTCAGTGATCGTAATGTTCATTGGTTGACCATAGATAAGGAAAATTCATTATAGGCTTCAAAATTAGAGTTTTGAGTATAAGCATTGTTGGATTCATTTCATGAATATTGTGTAGTCATTTTAGATGGATAATTGTATGGATGAAGATATGGATCATTATACTTTCTTTTTCTGAATCATTCAATGAAAATATAATAATAAGAAGAATTTGAAAGGGTTTTTCCCATAGTGGGTTTTTCCCTGGTCTCCAACAAGTCCTGCTGTCTCTATGTGTGAACGTTGTTCTTCTATTGTTCCTATATGTTCTGTTGCATTAATGATGATGATATCGTTCTTTCTATATAGTTGGATATGCTACTGAATAATGATGTAAATCTAAATAATGTTATGTTGTTATGGGGTGAATGTAATTTGCTAATGAAGAAATGTAATTATCAAAGAAAAGAACAATATATCCCTAAAAAAAATTAACATGGTATTAGAGGTGGGCTGAAGAAAAGTCATGGAGATCACCCCTATAAAGACACCTCTCAAGGATGCAAGAAATGATAAAGTAGACATAAAAGAATTCTAGGGTTTGAAGGAAACCCTAGACAATTTGGTTATTAGGGTTTGATGGATACTATGAGATTAGGGTTTGAAAGAAACCATGTCAAAGATATGAAATCTAGAAACCCTAGAATGGTCAATGTGAAGATTCTTAAGTGCTTGTGAAAAATTTGATGAAGCCCTTGATGAGATAGTCTCTAGTAGGACCAGTTGTTGATGAAGTTGGTTTAAATAGTGAAGGAAACATTGTTATATGGAAAATGGACAGTGATGGTTATTAAAGTCTGGTTCAAGAGGATCACCTCTCATTGAAGATAAGTACTTTCCAATTTATCATGCTCCTTTATGTCTTTATTTTTGTTTAGACCTATGGATATGATTATTGTTTTTATTATTACTTATACTTCCTACATGTATATTGCTTGGATGCCTCTAACCTCTTGATGAGATATGATAAATGGATCCTTCTTAAGGACCATCTGAGATGTAGGATAGATGGTTAGTGTAGGAAGAGAAGAACTAGTGTTGGAAAATGTAAAGAGGCATTTGATGAGAATGTGACAAATTGTTATAAGCTTCCTATGTAAAATGAGAAGGTTCACAAGTATCTAAACATTACAAGGTATGTATGGTATTGTTTCAATATGGATGGCAAGGTAAGCCCTAAGGTATGATGAGAATGTGTCCTTCACAAATCGCTCATGCATGCATATGAACATGATTTGGATTCATGATACTTCTGATGAAATGGTTCACTTGGTATTTAACAAGTATCTTGAACTTATTGATTCTATGAAGCTACTTAATATTGATATTTGATATATTGGTATACTTGATGTTTGGCTAACATATATCATCACCTTGATTCTAGTAGATGGTAACTTGATACTATTGATAATGTTTGTGAAAAAACATGGTATCCATGATAAAAGTGTAACAATGAGATTGATATTTAGGATCTTTCAGTGGTTATGTTTTGATGTGTTTATGTAATTATGGCATATGGTAAAATAGAATGCCCTGGCTTGATGGATTGAGTTATGTGACAAAGAAGTAATTCTTGTGATCATGATTCTTGATGTATACTCCTATTAGCTATTTGACACTAACCCTTGATGAAATATTGATGTCATGGTGAATTAGCTGATGCTAACATAATATGATCATGATAAATATGTGACTTAGCCTAACTTTATGATCTAACAAATCTGTTGATGCATGATACCATTATAGACATGTTGATGGCATGAATAAATATGACTGAAGTGGATTCCCATTTAGAGGGAGAATCTTTCCATAAGATCCTTACTCCCATTATTATTTGCATTATATGTATATTCTTTATTATTGAAGTATGATTTATGGACATGAATAGACAAATATATGATATTGTTGGTTTTCAGAAAAGTTTTGATCTAAGAAGGCTATGGGTGCGGTTATGTCTGCATGACACAAAAATGAACTTTTGTGCATGAAATAAAATGTTGACGTGAAGGATGTCAGTCCTACAGACATAGAGAAGGTGACAAAAATTTCTATGAGTAGGGAAGTTTGAATGTTTGACTTACTATAATGTGAATATGTTGACTAAAATTGTGTTTGTAGGTGACCAGAATATGCATATAAATATGTCATTAAGATTTAACCATTGAGGCTTGTGTATGACAATATTTGATAACAATTGCAAGGGTTTGACTTGATTTTGTTGATTAATATAGATAAGTAGTGTTTGAAGTTTTGACATGATGCTTGATAATGATTTAGTACTTTGACTTGATGTTTTGGACTATAGATCCCATTGTGATAATAAATTTGGGATTTGACCTGATGACTAATAATTTGATTTGTTGACTGATGATTTGCCTTGATAATAATTGGGCATAGTGACTTTCAGTGACTAATAGGGTATTTTTGTTGACATCATTAGCTTTGACAAAATAGTTGAAGTATTGACAAATGTGATTCAGTATGAAGTAATTTCACAGTAAATGAATGAAACATATTCTTGGTATATGCATTTGCATCTAGTGACTTACATTATGATGATGAAGATGAATTGATGAAATGACATATTGTTGACATGATAATTTAAGATGAAATCTCTACCTATCACCTAGTTTAAAGAATTGATACTATGATATTGATGATTTTGAAATTATTTTTGATCTGGCATCTCGCTACTGAGCCCCAAGTAAGGGCTGTGTGAAGGTCGATCGTATACTTTCGCGAAGGTATTGAAATCCAAAATAGAGAGTTGTCTTACAAGCCATAGAATGAGACCACCTGCATGCAGGAAGGGATCAAAGAAATCAAACGACATCACAACCATCTCAGGGTGCGGAAACGTGGTTCCATCATCCCCCCATACTGCTTCGGGTGAGACTTTTGTTTGTGCTCCACAGGCGGATGCCGAAAAGGGACAGTAGTGTAGGGATTTGTTTGGCTAATTAATGTTGAATTTGGGTCAAGCCCCCTCAAGCCAACAAATAGTTTCGTTGTCAGGACCGGAATCTGCATAATAGATGTGTGATGTCGTATCACTGGAATCTAATTAAGAAGGATATTGGAGATTGGTTGGATAGAAAAATCCACGAATTTGTGGCACAAGGCAACAAAAACCCACGAATGACAAAAGAATAGTGGTTGGATAGATACCTATACACAGAGATCCATGAGATCTTTTTCTACTCCTTCCCTATCGAGCTATACGAGTGGATTGTGAAGCTAGTAGATAGCTAGGGAAGGTGGAAACTTGATGGTCCTATAGTGTGGACCCCAGAGCTAGTGAAAAGGTTGGAAACATCGGAGGATAAGATCGCCTGCATTGTCGTTCATTAGCTTGAACGCATCATAGGAGGATTTTTTACTGAATTTGCGGTCAACACCTCAATCAGCTATAGCGAGGTGGAGCGACGCTTTTCCAAAGGACCGTGAGATAAGCATGTAAAATCTTTGAATACTTGGATTAAAATGTTGTTGTGCAAAAAATGGGTTATGCAGCTACCTTGATGTTTGGGACTACACGAAGCAGAAAAACTTATAGAAATGAAGAAAAAAAGGGTCTAGATTATAGCCCTTTGATATCACCTCTATGAAGTGACAAAGAAGGGATAGTGAAGGTTTCTCCATGAAGTGCTATTTAGTTAATTAGAAAATGTTTCCCGCGAATACCACCTCCACCCACACCCCCTCCAACTTTGCCCATACCACCTCCACCTCCACCACGGTCCAATATGGCAAATACAGTGAAGTTTCCTTTGTTTAAAGGCTTGAGAAATGAGGACCCAGACCAATTATGGTTCGTTGTGAGTGTTGTATGGGAAGCTCAGGGTGTTATAGATGATCATGTAAAGAAGGTGACATTGGTTAGTGCTCTGCAAGATCACATGCTCACCTAGTAAATTAAGTACTTTAATGATAACCCGAATGTTGGAGTAGCAGACATCCAGGTAGCATTAAATAGGGAATTTGGTAGGCCTAAATCTAAGGCATAGTCGATTGTGGTATTCAAAGAGATCAAAATTAAACTAGGTGAGATGCCTTGGGAACTAGACCAGAGGCTGAAATGTACAATCCATGAAGCCAACATGAATTTGACAGATGGAGAGCATCGCGAGTGGTTGGTGGCTTCACTACCACCACACTTAAGGAGTGCATTGTTGTAGTAGAAGATAACAACTCAGGTAGAGGCCTTGGAGATTGCCATGAGACTCTGATGCAAGGTCCTAATCTAAGAGTTCAGTAGATCCATGCACAACTAAAGAATTTGTGCCTTGAGATGCAAAGTTTGAAGAAGGACAAAACAGTTCAACTGGAGGTATGCGAGGAGGTATGGTGCTTAGAATGCAAGAGCCAGGGTCATGACAAAGACCATTGACTGGTATTTGCAAATTACATTGCAAGAGGAGGACCGATGCCTTTAAGGATAGAAGCTCAAGCATGACCTAGTATGGAGCCTGCATTAAGGTGAGCTATATGTTAGGTAGCCTGAAAACATGCCACAGATAACTGTCACTTGCTATAGAAGTATGTACAAGCACCGCAACAACTATTTTGCAACTTTTGTAGGTTGGTAGGACATGA
The DNA here is from genome assembly GCA_000404065.3 of Pinus taeda. Lineage (NCBI taxonomy): Eukaryota > Viridiplantae > Streptophyta > Pinopsida > Pinales > Pinaceae > Pinus > Pinus taeda. The sequence continues at coordinate 11,328 of APFE031002575.1, read as the reverse complement.
TGAGTGTACTTGTAGGAGCTATGAACATATGATGGATATAACTCCCACCTATAGGGTTCTGGTCGCAACGCGGCCCCTTGACCAAAACACAGGAATAGTGCAGACAAGATTTCATGGGTGCAAAATAGGCCGAGGTGGAGGAGGACCTGGTAAAGGTCGAGGAGAGTTAATTTGCTACAATTGTGGAGGACCAAGACACTATCCCCATGTTGCACTAATCCAACATGTCCCTTGTGCAAGTATTGCACACTATTTGATCATGAAATGGAAGGTTGTCCTATGCTGATAGCTAGGATATATGACAAAGGGGGCTACCACCTCTATTAACTCAAAACCTACAGATGATGAGGTCTGAGCCACGCGAGGAAGATCCAAACGTAAATATAGTGCTTAGAAGTGGAATTACGACAAGAGATGACAAGGGGAAACAACTGAAAGACAATACATGGGTTCAAAAAGCCTCGGCAAAGGAGGCTAAGTTCAATTTGGAGCATGCTTGTGAAGCCTTCATGGAAGCTAAGAAGAGCTTCACTAATGCCTCCACCTTAGGAAGCAAGGATAATCCTAAGCCGGAGATGGACCCCTCTATGCTCACAACTTTCCTAGAAACCTATATGAAGTTAGTGTGCGACAGTAAAGCTGTAAAATGGTTACAATAACTCATCAATAGATGCGTTGGAACTGCACCAGGTGAGCCATGCATAGTACAAAAGATTGGCAAGCATAAAACAAGGATAGGACGAGAGATGAGACTAACCACATAGATAGGAGAATATGAAATGGATCAAGTCATTTTGACCTGGGGTCAGATGCGAATGTCCTACCAAAACAGACTTGGGAGTGAATGGGGATGCCTATGTTGCAATGGTCTCTGATTCAGTTAAGAATGGAAAATCAACAAAAAATCATCCCCATGGGGCGGCTATGGGGGGTGACATTGGATATTGAGGGAGCAAGCGCACTGGCTAACTTTGAAGTAATAGAGATAGTGGATGACAATAATCCCTATCCTGCACTCCTAGGAATTGACTGGGCTACTGATATGAATAGGATAATCAATCTGAAGAAGCAAAAGATGATCTTTGAGAAGAAATCACAGTGTGTAATAGTACCCCTCGATCCTGCTGAAGGATTGCGCTATACTGAACCTATTCGTGATTATGAGAGTGATGATGACTTGGACTATATCTATAAGATAATAGTGTGAGACCAATATTGGGTGAGTCCCACCATGGATGGATGGATTACCTGGGATTGTGAGAGTTCTTGCACTTCGGATTCCAACAAAGAAATAGAACGATGGGAGAATTGGTTACATGAAGTAACTACGCTGAATTGAAACATGATGACTCATTCGTTGCATTGTGTGTCATCAGAGCTAAGAAATATACCTACTTATGATGATTTGAATGAGGTAGATATCTCTTCGGATGCATTTGAAAGGGAGGTACCAGAAAAGTAGCACTTCCAGGCCTTGGACTGGGCACTGTGCATGACACTACAAGATGGTGGGCTATGCACAAGGGAATCTTTGATGATTGGTGTGAATGTAGGAGGATGATGAGAACATGATTTGGGAAGCCTAAGATGCAACTGATAGACAAATATGATGGGCAGAACGATCTACACACGCATCTGGCCAAATGGATGCTGGCTTATGGAGAAAAGCCCCAACTTGATTCGGTGCACCTGTTCTATCATACCCTGGATGTTATCCCAATGAATTGGTATATATAAATAGAGCTCCGCCATGGAACAGGAAAATGGGATATCTTGTGTGAAATATTCATGATGACATTTAGTTTTGAGGATGGGTTTGACAGTATTGATGTTGCGCTACAGGAGATAAAAGCAGCAATCTTCAGGATACCGCAGGATCCTTTAGACCTAATTCAGCCTAAATGGGCTACTCTAGGATATACAAGATGTTACAGAAAGTTTATCAAAAGTTATGCCTAGATCACCTTGCCTATGGAAAATTTTTTGAAGAAGGATGTCACATTCTATTGGAATGATGACTGTAAGAAGAACTTGTATATATTGAAAGAATAGATGGTTACCGCACTAATTCTAGTCTTCCCGGATTGGAAGAAAGAGTTCCATGTACATGTCAATGCGTCATGTATAGCATTGAGAGCAGTACTAAAACAGGCTGGTGGAGAAGGATTGGACCACCCTATCGTGGTCACAAGCCGCAGATTATCCAAAGCAGAAAATAACTATTCTACCACTAAATGCAAGGGGCTAGCTATGATGTATGCGCTCTAGAAGTACCGGCACTACTTGCTAGGAGGCCATTTTAAGATGTATACAGATCACTCTGTGCTAAAGTACCTAGTCAATAAGCTTGTGTTGGGGGGACAAATCTGTCGATGGCTCTTATTGTTGCAAGAGTATGATTTTGAAGTTGTTGCGAAGCTAGGACAATTGAATGAAGGACCAGACCACCTGTCGCACATTGAAACAAGGGAGGAACCTACTAATTTGGAAGAAGGATTGCCTGACACACAACTATTTGTAGTGTGTGTCACAGATGGTCATTTTGAGGACATAATACACTTCCTAACTACAATAATGGCACCAGAAGGATACACTGTCCAGCAAAAGAAGGAATTAGTGGTACACGCATCAAATTTCTTTGTCACTGCTAGGCATATGTACAAAATAGGTACTGAAGAGATATTGTGACAATATGTACCTGAGTTTGAGAGAAGCAGCATCCTCGTAGATGCTCATGGGGGCGCTGCGGGAGTACATTATGCAGGGAGAGAAACCACGCATAAGATTCTACATGCAGGGTTATGGTGGCCAACCCTTCATCAAGATTCAAAAGTATATTGCAAGGAGTGTGATGTATGTCAAAGAATGGGTAGGCCATCCAAGAGGGATGAAATGCCTTTCAATCCACAAATGCCATTACAACCCTTCAAGAAGTGGGCAATAGATTTTGTAGGACCCATTTAGCCATAAGGGAAGACAGGAGCAAGGTACATTATCACTGCGACGAAGTATTTAACTCGTTGGGCAGAAGTGTAGCCGGTGAAGGATTGCATGGGCATAATGGCCACAAAATTCCTATTTGAGCATGTACTAACGCGATTTGGATGTCCAAGGATATTGATGAGTGATCATGGTACGCACTTCCTGAATGAGATGATCAGCACACTAACGAAGGAATTTCAGGTATATCACGAGAAGAGCACACCTTATCATCCACAGGCCAACGAGATAGTGAAGGAATTTAAAAAAGTGCTTGAAAATGCGCTGACCAAGGTTTGCAATGCTCAGCGAAGTGATTGGGACCTATGCATACCTACAGTATTGTGGGCTTATCGAACGACATGCAAGAAGTTGACGGGACAACCCCCTTTCACGCTTGTCTATGGTGTGGAAGTTGTAATTCCTATGGGATACATCATGCCTAGTCTACGCATACCAGTGCTCACAGGTATAACGGATCACAAAGCCTTGGAAGAGAGGCTCACACAGTTAGATGAACTCGAAGAAGAAATACTGCTGGCTGGATTTCACTAGCAAGTCCAAAAGTAGCGCAAAAAGCATGACATGATCGACACATCAAGCTGTGCACATTTAAGGTAAATGATCTAGTTTTGTTGTATGATAGTAAGTTTGATAAATTTCCATGAAAATTTAGGATGCATTGGTTAGGGCCTTTGTTATTATGGAGATTACCAAAGGAGGAATGGTACAGCTGGTCAAGTTAAATGGAGAACCCTTCCCAGGAAAGGTGAATGGCAGTCACTTGAATCCATACATTGGCAGTCTGACCATGTGAATAATTGAAAGTGGCACAATCTTAGCACTCCAGGCAGCTGAAAGGAGGTGCGGGACTATAAACTACACTGCCTGGGTGGGGGAGCTGCACGATGGGAAGATGGTGCGAAACAAGGGTGTGTCACTAGCTCCGTGGTAGCACAGATGGAGCTACGCTACCCAAGGAGAAATTGCACAGTTCGGCCAAGAGGTGATTGTTAAAGCCACTGTTCATGAAAAACGGTAGAAGTGAGGCCAAATGGAGCGGGCAACTGATATTTAAGATGAAAATTATGGCTTACATCCTTGAAAATATGCTTCTAATCCAACATTAATGAACCAATTATGGGGGGAATGGTCGGATTTGAATTCAAATTACGCTATAAATTACAAGTGGCTGCCCAACGAAAAACACTTGGCATTTTGAGAATTGAGTTGTTGCGCTCTCAGGTGCACATGAACTGTGAATTCTTTCAATATTTGATAGTGAGTCTGGCATTTGAATAATTATCAAAAGAGACACAAGAACTGGTGAAAAGCGTCATGTCAACTCATGTAGAAGCTATGAACACTGAAGGAGTGGTCGCCGAGGAAAATGTGTAGGAAATTGATATGGGGACCAAAGTAGCTGCCTTGGAAGTAGCTGAAGTATTGGCAGAGGTCCCTAAATCTTTGAGAACATTGAGACCAAATATAACCCCAACCAAGGATACCATGAAAGACAAGAAGGGAAAGCAGCCTACCATACCGGTGTGAGCTTCACCAAGAAAAAACCCACCAAAGCCCGCTGCCCATGAGAAAGGCAAGGTTGTAAACCTAGAATCAGAAGAGGAGGATATCGAAGATATCCCAATGGATGATGAGGATGTGGGAGTGGAAATAGAGGAGGTTGAAGCCGAGGGTGCAGACCCTATTACACGGTTTCTAGAGTATGTCCCTCGGCACAAGCCTAAGTCCAAGGTCCCAAAGGACATTGATGAAAGTAAGACTCCCCTGCAAACCCCTTTGCTACCAGATGAAATCACTTTTGATCGTCCACGTTTGGTACAGGTGCCGATTTTGAAGCTTGAAGGCTGGAACTTGGTAGACCATGAGAAGTTCCCGCACCTGGCGACCAAATAGTTGATGCGCCGCATCATAGACATGAATATGGGGATGACATCACTAGAGCCATGGAAGTGGCTTAGAGGAGTAGAAAAGGGAGGATTACTCAACCTGCTCTGGGTGCCACACTATCCCCGCACTTGTGTGACAGTTTTGGTTATCAAGCAGCTGTTGTGCTTGGTACATGATGGGTGTTTGTTTCTAGAGGAGCCGATACCCATCATTGATGTGTGTATTCACTGCATAATGCTCCTACTGTATACAGGTGAAAACCCAACTATGATCTTTGGCAGCAAGGGTGGCGAGTTGGAGCTTGTAGAATCAATGAAAGAGAAGTTCAAATTGATAAAGAAGCTACACGAGTACGCCATCTTCAGCATCTGCAACCCTACTGTGAAGGTGGCGATGTAGATCCTTACAAGGAAGGTGATGTGGAAGTGTTGCGCTAATGAGGTAGCAATGCCTATCATCGCGCTCGCACAACAATGCATGGAAGAAGTCCAATTTAACTAGTCAGGCTACCTTCGTGGAGAGTTCCTAGCGAACTTCCACAAAGTACAAGAGCAAAGAAAGATGTTCTATTACATGTGGCTCTTATTATCGATTATGCTCATAGCATGGGAGCTACCAGTAGAGAGCCAATTCCACTCGGTCACGCCAGACCTTCCTGAAGTAGCGAAATACGCTTCACTATGGGTGACCAAGGACATAGAGTGCATTTGAGACATCAAAATCTTATGGATCTTGATGGAAATGAATATTAGGATGGCTATCGATCACAAGCCATAATTGTCACCTACGCCATATGCTAACTTACAGAGCTATGCTGATTTTAAGGCTAATTTCCATCGGATTTCAATTAAGGGGTGGAAGGACCTTACACAAAAGTGGTACGATTTGTTGTACCTAGCCACAGATGATGCCATCGATGTGGTGTTGGATAAATGGCCAGCGAAGTGGCACACCTCGATGGACTTGGCGGTGGGTGGAAGCAAGTCCGCGACACAAAAGAAGAAGGAAGGGACCAAGCTGAAGATGGTGCAGCTGGTCGAAAAGAGGAAGAAGGAGGCTGTTGAGAAGGCCTAGGTAGAATAGATAAGAAAGGAGGAAGGAAAAAATATAGGTGGCATAGAGTGGGGATTTGACGAAGGCACGCGGTCACTGTCACCCAAAACTGAAAAGGAGGACATAGAGCAACATGATGCGGACCCTCAGGAAATGTCTAGCTGCATTAAGCACCCAAGAGAGCTGGAAAAGGGAGGGTCTAGAAAAAAATCCAAGGCAACCGAGACCTCGTTAGACCCCATCACATTGATGGAGGGTGACTTATATGACATCGGTGACACAGTTAGAGATGTCATTATGGAAGCCGTTCAACAATTTGAGAACCAGCAACAGGTCCTCCTAGGGGCCAACCAAACTAGGCTATAGGAGTTGCAGACCATGCGTCGTAGGCTGGTACACTGTCCACGAACTTGGCTATCAGCACATTAGAGGCTATTGATATGCTGTGCATGAAGGCTTCATGTGTGCTAGTGCTTCTGGATGGAGCCTTAACAACAGAAAATGAGGTTGACAGGCCCACTGTCAGCACATTGAAGGGAGTGGGATTGAACCTGGTAGCGTTCCTACATGAAGTGCTCCACCTCTTGTAGGATGGAGTCATTGCAGAGCTAAGGTCCCGTGAGCACCATTCCCTCTAGGTGATTAGTGAACAGAAGATAAACAAAAAGCAGATAACCCTGCAAAGGAATGCTGCCATCGTCACTGAGGCTGAGGCGACCAACCAGAACAGGAAGATCATATAGGTCATGGAGGAGGCCTGTAGAATGGTCTCGGAATTGGCCATTCCAGAGGAGGAGCCAGTCGAGGTCTACAATAAAAAATTGGCCACAAGGGTGTGCAACATTCAAACAGAGATAATGCGGGTTTAGTTGGAGCTGAACCTGCAAATTACAGAGCTCCAATTGAGGTCTTAGCCTTCGATTCCACCAGAGGTAAAGGAACAGCGGGAAACCGCCGTCATAGAAGCAGTTGCAGTAGTGGAGAGTGTAGTAGCAGACTACACACAATTGTTTGAACAATCGTTTGAGGTCTTGACTGACTTGCAGGAGGACCCAAACATCCAGAGGCCAGAAACATAAGCACGCGAACTCTAATAGTGCTATGACGAAGTTAAGGGCACAACACGATCCGTCATGCTAACACAGAGGTTAACTAAGCTAAATGAAGCTAAGTAGCTGAAGGAATAGGTGGACACAATGATACACAAGGGAGCAATGTTGAAGGCGCGACTAATGTGCTGGCTGGAGGAAGCTTATGCAGTCATAGGAAACATTGAAGGAAATCTTGCGACTTTGCAAGCGATGCAACAATAGCTTCAGGATTATAGTGTAGGGGTAGTAACCAAGAAGACAATCGAAGATGCGAAGCAGGCAGCATCTCAATGCACAACCAAAGTTGTGGTCATTAGGGTTGAACTAGATAGGCTTCGCAAAAGGATCTCTGTGCCTACTGAGTGACTCGAGGGTGAGTCATGATGTTTGTTTTGGGGGCTTGTTTGGAGCAGGATCCCCTAAGGGCAGTTTTGGGGCTAAGAGCCCATGTTTAAGTCAAATTTCTGTAATATTATTTTAAAGACTCTGCATTTTATGGTCATGGAGCACGAAGGTGTTATGTGTGACAAAGGGTAGTCCACCCTTAGTTTTGTAAAGTAAAGTTGGTTGTAAGAGATCTACCCATGGTCCGCAAACCATGGGATTGTATAAAAAGAGCTAAGCTCTAAGTAGTTAGAGGGATGGAACATGTAAGAGAGTCATAGCTTTAGAGCAAGAAGTCTAAGTCTTGGGTTGTAGCGTAGGTAGAGGATCTGTAACTGAGTGCGTGGAGGCCTAGGGTAGAAGTTCGTAGCTGAGTGCGCAGACCCTTGCAGCTGTGTGTGCAGGATGGAAAGAGTCTGTAAACACTGGAAGATTAATAAAAGGAGTTATTCTGCAATTTCTGTGTCTTTGTTCCATTGATGTGTTTGGATATTTTATGTATGATTTTCCTTTATTACGCTTATATGATGTGTTCATGAATGCCACTACATTGAATAATTGAACACAATTACGAATATCTGCTTTCACAGTGATGAATTTAAGTAGTTGATAAGATAAGAAAGTCACTTAGGGTAATTGAGGAATCTGCACAGCGCGCTGCCATAACAATGTGAAATTACTTGAGCCATAGGTTAGGGCTGCACGAAGGTCGATCATATACTTTCGTGAAGATATTGGAAGACAGAATAGAGATTTTTCTTACAAGCCCTAGAATGGGACCACCTGTGCGAAGGCAGGGATAGAAGAAATAAAACAACATCACAACCATCTTAGGGTGTAGAAACTTGGTTCCAAAATCCCCCCATACTACTTTGGGTGAGACTTCAATTCACGCTCCAAGGGATGAAGCCAAAAGGGCTAGTAGTGTAGGGATTTGTTTGGTTAATTAACAATGAACCTAGGTCAGGCCCCCTCAAGCCAACATTAAGGTTTTTAGTTTTGTGTTTTCTACTTTATCAAGACAATATTCATTCTTGGTTTGCTTAGTTAATTAAGAGGCTAATGATCACATTCAAAGTTTATTAGTAATTAGGGTTTGCTTCTAATAAACTTCTAGAGTGACTTGTAGGGATTAGACTAGGGATTTAATGATTATTTGTAAGAACCTAGAACGGTGTTGATGAATAAGTTACAATTGGGATTTGATTTGCAGGTTTTTAAGGTATTTCTTGAGCATTGTAGTGTTGCACCTCAAAGTTTACAAATCCTAGATTAATATTAAATGTTGGGTCACTAATATAACATATACTATAACTAACATTTTGGCACCATTGCTAAGGAGTTGCTAGGGAATGATTTTGGTAATTTTGAGTGAATTCTTTTCAACATTAGAGGTAAGATTTTGTGTCAATTTTTTTAGTAGGTACACCTCTGTTTGTTACTCTTTAGGAGGGTTAATTTTCACTATAAGGGATTTATGTAGGTATGAGTTTTTGAGATAGTTGTAACATTTGATTGGATTTGAATTATTTTAGTCCAAAAAGTGATTTTAATAGTCTTTTCTTAGTTTTTTACTACATTTTCATGTTTTCAATATGAATGACTAAGAGGGGTAGAGGTCCAAAACCTAGGAAAGGTAGACGAAAAAATGATAATTTGGAATGCATTTCAAGTGTCTCAGCCAACATGGGAAAAGAAGGTGACCTTTACAAGTAATTCTCCACTTGTGGCCAAGTCTTCACAGAATAGTCAACCTTAAATCAACACGAGATACAATTTACTTGGAGGAAATGATATGGAAGATCATGAAGATGGAAATGGTGAAGGATTTGGTGAAAAAAACCACACGGAGAGCTACTTTTGGATATCCAATCATGGATCCCGATGCTATTATGAAGATGAAAAACATCTCGCCATAGGTTCTCCCTCATTTTCACAGTAAGGTGCATGAATATCTTGACACTTTTCTTTTCAAATTTGATATACCATGTAGGAGTTATGATTATTCTTTAGATGCCCATAAATTAAAATGTTTTCCCACTAGCCTTAAGGGCTCAACCTTGAGCTAGTTTATGGGGCTGGGGGAAATACCATTCATACCTGGGATTGGATGAAGAGACTTTTCCTTGGAAACAATCAATAATATTGTAAATCCCATGAATTGCAGGATTATATTTTTAGGATGACACAACATAAAGATGAAAATTTGGAGGGTTACATTGAAAGGTTCTTATATAGCCTCCAAATGTCCAAACATAGATTGGATCTTGGCACCATCAAGACTCTATTTTATTATGGAATTTTGGATGATTCAATGAATATTTTGAATTTGTTAGGACAAGAAGACATATCCCAACTGAATTTTGAAAAAAATTGTGATTTATGCAGGAAGTATTCACACAGTAAATCCATTTTTGGTAGGGGATCAGGAGGCAATTATTTTAAAAACATCAAAAATAGAACCACTTATGCTATTAGAGTTGAATTTAAACATAAAATAGATGATCTTATAACTACATTCATGCAAAACTTTATTTTGTTGTTATATGTTCTAAAATTTCAACAAAAACAAAAATAAGAACAAGCTTCATTATATATTTTCCCCCAAAATGTAGAAAGAAGCGGCCATTACATGATTTCCCTACAAATGTCGCTAAAATTTATGCTCTTTGTGCGAGTGAAAACTCTATGGATGAATTTCCCTCCATACTTGGTTTGAGAAAAATCATGCAAGAAGTGTACCAAGTACCTGAACCATTACATGTGATGGGAGCAAGGAAACCATGACAACAATTAAGTTCAGGTATGCATCCTTAATCTACACCTTATTTTTCTAGTTTGTTACACTAAAATTTGTCACCATGGCTATCTGCAGTTAAATATCCATTTTGTCCTCCTTGTTAAGCCTCAAACCTTTGCTCTTCATGTCAAACTTCAAAAAGAGAGAAAGTCACTTTAAAACATGTTTATCTCTGGGTACGCAGGTTCTCTCTACCTTGCCTGCGTGTACGCACTCCAAACACACTATACCTGCGTACTTGTACGCTCTGCAAGCTAAAGGTTGGGTGTGTACCCCTGTAAAGGTCAAAAGGCGTGAGTTTCATCTTTAAAAAGTTACTTGTGGTCACTTCTAGGGCCTTCTAGAAGAGTGTTTGACATGTATTGAGCGCCTCCAGATGGTTCATGCATCCCTATGATAGAGGAACTTATCCCATCAAGAGAGGAGCTACCCGATCCAAAAGAGGGAGTATCCCATTGATGTTGGAACTAAATAACTTCCTCTAGAATACTATAAATACAGGCCTTGGGCCAAAGGAGGGGAGGTTGAAAGCTGAACATTCTAAAGGGTAAATGCTGCTGGAATTAGGACTTCCATTGTGGACTTGTGAGGAGAGATCACTATCCTTCCTTGTTGCCATATTGGGAGTGGGTGAGCTTGTCAAAGTAGAGGAAATCTCTTGTTGGACCCTGGGAGGAGCTTGCACAACACCAAAGCTCAGGTTGTAATGGTTCCTTTTTTGTTTCCTTAATACAAATAAGTCCATTCTTCTCAATGATTTGTTGTTAATGAATTATTTCATGTACTCCTTGGTCTATGTGATGAATATGCTTTGTTTTATGATGATTATTCAGGTGTTATGTAATCGTTTGCTTTGTTAGTGTATGCAGGTCTTAAAGTGAAGGAGGAGCTCATCTGGATCAGCAAGGCTGGACTGCTACAACAAGCGTTGGACCTAAGGTAAGATCGGAAAACACTTGATCTCTCATAGAATAAAGTGTGTTTAGAGAAGGATTGCTCTTGTTTGGTTTGTTTGTCACTAGAGAGTCTTAGACTCCTAGGGAGGTTAGGTTTGTCCGCAAAAATAACTCTTTCCGCTTGACAAATTGGCGACTCCGCTGGGGAATCCAT